>OVAN01008085.1:0-18693 GCA_900406275.1 Anastatica hierochuntica | reverse complement strand
ACCGGTTTGTTGTTGAGGCTTTTGGTAGTAGCCTTGCCTATATTGGTATTGATACCCTTGTTGGTTTGTCTTCAAAGGATAGACTTGATCATGTGGGTTCTCCACATTAGTGCTTCGGTAAGATAAGTTGTTGTAGAAAGGCTTGTACCCTTGGTTGAAGGGTTTTTGGTAGTACCCTCCTTGTATGTAGCTCACATCCTCTTGGTTCTCAACCTCTTGTCCTTCGACTTCGGTTTCGATAAAGTAATCACTTCTTCTTGTTTGTTGTATGAGCCTATCAACTTTATCATTTAGCTCCTTGATCTTGTCTTCCTTAGATCCGGTACTCCTCACCGTTCTATCATAGTCATCCCCATCACAGTTATCGCTTTGGGAAAGGTTGTCAATGAGCTTCTCTCCTTGCTCGGGGGAAAGACTAGCAAACATTCCCATGGAGGCGGTGTTCAAAGCTAAACGGTACTTCTCATGGATACCTCTATGGAAGATTTGAAGAAGGTTGCCTTTGGTGATACCGTGGTGAGGGCAACTCCTTATGTATCCACTCAAGTGCTCTCAAGCTTCATAAAGCGATTCCATTCCTCCTTGCTTGAAGATAGAGATCTCATTCCTAATCTTTGTCGTCCTTTGGGGCGAGAAAAACTTAGCCAAGAATCTCCTCTTACACTCGTCCCATGTTGTGATTGAAGAAGTCACAACTCCTTTCTCCCATTGAGATGTCTTGTCTTCTAAAGAGAAAGGAAATAAGGTCAATTTGATGATTTCCTCCGGCCCTCAGTTTATTTTCACCGTTCCGGTCAACCTTTCAAAGTTGTCCAAGTGCTTAAGANGAAATTGTTGTTTCGGATTGGTGGTGGCCTTATGCCCATCATTTCACAATTAGTGAATGGCTCATCTCCTTCTCCAATCCTCGGTTCTTCTCTTGGGATGTGGAATGAACGATTCCTTTGTTGCTCTTGACCCATGAAATTCCCTTGATTGAGAGGGGGAAATCGTTCTTGAAGATTCTCCATAAGTGGAGGATTTCCTTGTTCAACCTCTTGATTCATACCCAACCTTCTTAGATGGGCTTGTCTCTCTCTAGCTCTTCTTTGTTTTGCTTGATTTTTTCAATGATTGTTGGGTCGGTGTCAAGAAGTCTTTTATTTGGCTCACATCTTGATCTTTTTATCATGTACCTTCACAAACCAAAAAAAATCATCAAAAGAAAGTAAGAAAGTTAGATAAAATAAGCAAAAAGATAAAATCCTAGTCCTTGAATCCTAGAAATCTATTTGAAGATTCGAGCTAAAGCCTAAATCCAACGGAAACGACGCCAAAACTTGACGTAAGGATTTCTCCCGGTGGTCAAAGTTTATAATTTATAAGACCTAAATACCCTACGCTCAATGCCGCAAGAGAACGGGGTCAATTGTAGTATTTTAGGGTCATCCAAGGATTTAAAGGCTTGGATTAGTAGAATCTAAACAAGGAGATTATACTAAGGCTCCTAGTCTAGGCGGCGACATAGTAAGAGATTGTCACGAATCTCTACTAAACCTAATCAAAAAGGGGGAGTAATCATGGTGATTGTTCAAAAAAGCAAACAAAACTAAAATAGCATAAAAGTAAAGCAAGCGAAAAGTAAACTTTGTATCTAATCAAAATAAAAGTAGGGTCTTGAGACAATGGTTATTGGTTCGGGTTCAATCTAGAGTTGTAATGGATTTGGGTAAGGCTTTATTAGCGGATCTAGCTATTTCTAGACCAAGGATCCCTTTTTAGTCGATCAACCCACTCCCGTGACGGAGATCTATTCACTCATACATACTATAAGGCTCAACTCTCGTTTGTTTCCCATCTAAGCATGTACGTGATAGTGCGTCTCAAGCCCTTATAACCATCTAACACCTTGGTGTCCCTAAAGGAAAACTACTCTCATAGCTCAAGGTGAAAAACATAGGTTTAGTTCTCACAAGCATTTCATCGAACACTTTCTAGGCGTCTTTGAGCAAACAATGAACTTTTAAGATCTAAACTAAACCTAGTAGAAATTATGCTAAGATCTAGCCTAAATATCCATTAAAAACCCTAGATCTAACCCTAATGTACCATATCTCAAGATCCATGGAGGATCTACTCACTAAACCTCATGCAAATCCAAAGACATAGAATTGGTCTTTGAGCTCCCATGGTTTAGAAGAATAGATCTAAGAAGAGAGAGATTAGAGAAGAGATCCAAAGAACTTTAAACAAAAGCTAATGTTATTACAAAGTTTTGATCTTCAAAATAGTATCTAAAAGTGTAGAAAATATGATAGATTGGTTCTCTCTTGTTCTTGAAGCTTAAGGGTCTATTTATACTAAACATAGAGTGGAGGAAACCCTAAAACAAAGGGTATTTTCGGCCATGTTGTCAGCCATCGACCCATCTAGTAGATGGGAGCCTACCTAGGGTCGATGGCTGGCAACCTCCAGCAGAGGGAGCGCCATTTACTGCCTAGGTCGTTGGCCATCGACCCTAGGTTGCTGGCCATCGACCAGATGGTGGACGGGAGCTCTCTTTGGGCAGTTTTGATGGCCTCTTGCTCCTTTTTGACATCTTGTTTGATCCCTTCTTCTCCCAATGATTCTAGCCTCTCTTCTCCATGTTTCTTAGCTTCAATCCCACCTTGAATCCATTCCTAGAGTCTCCATAGATCCATCCCAAGTTGCACCTACAAAATGTAAAGAAAATGCAAGATATGTCTAAACTAGACTATAGACTCAATCTAATGCATTCTAAGACTAAAATGTCATATATACAACCTAAAACTGGATGAAACTAAGCTAAAATGATCCTAATTATGCATGAAAATATATACACATCAGTATGGAAATAAATATGGTTCATGCACCTAAAGATGTAATATATTGGGGTCCACCATGCCAACTCAAAGATACACGCGACTCAACCTTTGAAATTCATGATTATGAAGATAGTTACATGCCTTGCATTGAAGATGTAGCTTGTAGTTTAGATACTCCATTGTTCATTGATGAATGCTATGATTTGATATCTGAATCTCAAAAGATGGACGACTTAAGAGTAGAAAAGCTTGCTAGGGATTACCATGAGATATGTTTTGACATTCATTATTTGTGTTCTTTGAATGATCGTGATCCTANTAGTTACATGCCTTGCATTGAAGATGTAGCTTGTAGTTTAGATACTCCATTGTTCATTGATGAATGCTATGATTTGATATCTGAATCTCAAAAGATGGACGACTTAAGAGTAGAAAAGCTTGCTAGGGATTACCATGAGATATGTTTTGACATTCATCATTTGTGTTCTTTGAATGATCATGATCCTGAGTTTGACTTTTCTATGTCTGAAACATCTAGATCTCTTCTTGAAAAATCTTACCTTGAGGATGTGTTTGATGTAGATAAGATCTTAAATGAGATAGAAAATTTCGAGGTTGAGATGGACTTGAGAGATGAGAATATTGTGCTTTACATGATTGATGGAGATGAAGTTGACTATTTTGTCTTAAATTCATTTGAACCTGCAATTGACTTTGTCTTTCCACTTAATGCATTTGTCTCCATGAGAATCTAGAAATCAAAGAATATTTAAAGATATATACTATGTTGGTAGTGATCTTCATTGATGAGATGATTGTCTCTTTGCCATGGAAAACCATGTATTCTCTTGCACATGTTGTTTCTTGCATTGATAGGAGAAGGACTAAAGGTGCATTGGTTCAACCTTTTGATTCTTATGATGAACACCCGCAACCATAGTCAAGCTCGAGACTTTAAACAAGCGCTGCGTGGGAGGCAACCCATTAGGTAGTTTTCTTTTTCAGTTTAGCTAGTTTTGTAGAGTTTTTGGCTTTTGTGTTTTGGTTTTTGGTGCTTTAGACGATCTGCTCGTTTTTAGCCTTTGAATTGCAGGAAAACAGGTCACCATACAGAAGGACATGAATCGATCGATCCCTGTCCATGGAGCGATCGATCCCTGTCTCATTTACATGGCTATATTACACGCTTTCAGGTAAGTTTTCTCTTTCCCTTTTCTTTTCATCTTAATTTTATTTTTCCTTGTTATTTGCTACTTACCCCTTCCTTGGATTAGTTTCACCCCGAGACGGTGTGAGATAAGTCTGGGGGAGGTTACTTATGTTATTCTTTTTCTTTTGGTGTTGTTTATGTCATTTTGATGTTTTTATTGAGTCAGTTATGGATTGTTTATGTTTCATGATGATTTCAGACTATTATCTCTGTGCATTGCACTTATTTATATTCTCATTGACATTTTCATTTGGACTTTTAGCGCAGGCAAACCGGAATAACTCATGACCAAACTACCCACCAGAAATATATGGAACATAGACTTTTGTCTGAAGTTTTATTAACTCTATTATATTTGGACTACTAATGAACTTAATTGCTTTGATCCAGGAACTTGAAATCAGGAATCAAACCCATCATTCAAGATTACTTCCCCATTTTTCTACCATTTTTTTCGGAAATCCTAAGTGACCAGACTCATCTTTAGTCTGGCACCACACCCTTACCTTATCTCTCTGAATCTCCATGCATTTCTTTTTGATCTTATATGCACACATGTGTAAAAACAATGGATAGAATAGGGTAGACATGATTCTTCTAATTGTTTAGGTAGGATTGAACAAATTAGGTGGTTTATACACGGTCATGAGTGTTTGATTCTTCGGTGTTGGGTGTTTTAGAGGTTTAGATGGATATGTTGCATTTCTTCATGTTATATGGGTGTTTTAAAATTTAAAAATGTCGTTGTATTGCTAATTTCTACCAGATTTTCGTTTTTATATAAAAAATCAAAAAAAAAAGAAAAAAACTAAAATTATGTTCTTTTTCTTCATATTTGGTTTAGAAATTAGCATTTGCATATTATTTTGTTGATTGGATTCACCCTGAAGTTTGCACGTATTCAGTTTACTTTTGATTGGTTGTTTGTACTTGGGTTGTTAGGGGACATGGATATCAATATACTCTTTCTCTCCTGCGATTTTGCATAATGTCTTGCATCATGACGCAATTTGTGATACCCGAAACACTCTAAGCCTCACCACTAAAAGCCTTGAATACCAAGCCTGATTTCCTGATTACAAGTTCTTTGGTGAAGAAGTTTCACGCCTATCTTTAATGAATGTAGAGAGTTATTAACATGGAAGCTGAGCTTACAGGTTAAGATTTTAGAGTATGGATAGGCTTGGGAGGTCATGCAGCGATTCTTGGGGAGAATTTTCCAATTTTTCTAAGTCTGAATGGTTAACGAAAGTAGTTCAGGGTAAGGTTTTCTGATAGCATAAGATTTATTTGGTTTTCAAACTTCTCTTCTCTGAGGCTTAATCTTTGTTTCCTTTACTTGAGGACACACAAAGATTCAAGTCTGAGGGATTTGATGTATTCGTATTTTATGGGTTTTTACTAATTTTTTATTCGAAAATAATGGATTTTTGATATGTATGTGGTTATTTTTGGAGTCTTTTGGCGTTCTTTAGTTTTTTTTACAGGTTTTAGGTTGCTTTGGAGATAAACAGAACAATTTTGGCCAAAAATGGATATTTGGAATGCAGAATCATGCTGAAGTGTCCGAAGTTTAGCCTTGATCGACAAACTTCCCACCGTTAGCTTAAATTTGGACGTTATTTGAAGGAAATCCAACGGTGCGAGCAAAGGTTATGGCCATTTTACTGAACACCTGTCATGCTGGCAACGAGGAGACGAATGCGCAGAAATGAGTATCCTGGCAGAAGGACAGAGATCGATTGATCGTGAGACAAGGATTGATCGATCCCTGTCTCGACGCGACCAAAACCACTTATTTTGAACCAGAATCAAAGATTGAAGACCCATATTACATACAAAAACACCCAGACTTTTAGGTTTTATTAAGCACTTTTTCTGAGTTTTTGAGAGCAAGAGAGAGCTTCGTAATCTAAGGAGAAGAATCATCTTCCGTACTTCGAATCTAAGAAGAATTCAGAACCTTAGTCTTTGTTTATTGATTAATACAATGGTGTCTCTCTGATTTGAATTGTGTTGATTCTCTGAACATGAGTAAGTAGTTTTTTCGTTAGGTTTAGGGTTCTCACATAGGGATTCATGATTTGTTGACACATAATTGTATGATTAGGGATTTAATCAACTGGATCTTTTTCTAGGATAGTTCATAATGCATGAAATTAAACTGATCACTTAGTTTTTGATCTTAGGTTGTTTAACGCCTGGAAAATGTTTGTTTAAATGCCTGAAAGAATCCTAAATGAGCATTTCATCTTAAGCCAATAGAAGTTGATGTTTAAGTGAATTGTGAACCTATCAAACTTGTTTAGAATGCATGATTAGAATCGGAGAGTCAACGGAAGTTAGTCTCAAGGTTTCTAATACATAGGGGTCTCAAGGTTTCTAATACATAGGGAATTGATACTACGGAAGTAGATCAATTCTATAATTGTGTTTGAGTTCAAGACGGTTTAAAACATGTTCCCTAATCAATAATTCGAGTCTTCAATGAAATATTTCCCTGAGAATACTCAATGCCCAACTCTTCTTTGATTGATTTACAACCCCGTAGTTATTTGTTTGCTTTCTTTGCTTCTTAAATTTCGATTTATTGCATCTTTGCCAAAACATCTTTTTCACTTTAGCCTGCTATTTGATCTGAAATTCTACGTGATACCTTTGGTCTCTTCGGATTCGATCCGAACCACTACAACTACAACGTACTTCTGTGCGCTTGCAGTGTTATCTCAAGCGAAAACATGAGCTATCATTGGTCTGGCGCTTGCTCATTGTCCCAAATGCGCTAGCCTCACAAGTTTTATTGGGAATGTATTGCTCATCCTCCCATTTTCTCCACGTAAAATCAACCTCCAACGCCTCTCATGGATGGCAGATCATCCTAGCTGGTCGTGAGGTCCTCCGTCGTGGCTTGGGATAGTTGATTGCCGACAGTGCTTCAGTGGATGTTTGGTGAGAAGCTTGGCTCTCAACTTCGATGCCAATCTCTCCTATCGGGCCAGCTCCTTTGCGGGACCAACCACTCTTGGTTTGTGACCTTATCAATACTGCCTCTCGCCAATGGGATTTGCAGAAAATTACTCAACACTTACCCCATTATGTGGCCATGATTGAAAGGATTCGGCTTAGTCGTAGTGCTCAACAAGATAAGCTTGTTTGGCTTCTCGTTAAAAATGGAGAATATTTGGTTAAAACAACTTATTCTTTGCTTGTTAAAGACGCATCTCTCTGTCCGCATGACTTTGACTGGATGAAGAATGTGTGGCAACTAAAGACTTTGCCGAAGATACGCAGCTTTCTGTGGTGAGCTCTTTATGGAACTCTAGCGGTTGGAGACAATTTGAGAATACGTGGAATTCATGTTTATGGATTATGCTTCCGGTGCGGTGAAGTAGAGATGGAAGATCATCTTCTTTTCCAGTGCTTTTACGCCCAACAAGTGTGGGATCATGCTCCAATCTCTTTACCCAAATTTGTTGCATCTCCCACTCTTCAAGTTTTTCTTCAAGGTGGAGCTTCTATGGTTAATCTTCCTCCGACGGGACTCAATGATGTGTGCTTATTTGTTTGGATTCTTTGGTATCTATGGCAATCGCGGAATCTATGGATCTTTTTTAAACATGTTTGGAGCGTAGAAGATGTGCTTTTGAAAGCCATTGAAGGTGCACAAAAGTGGTTGCTTGCGCAGGAAGTAAAGCCTTCCCGAGAGCTCTTCCATCATCTTCCCTTTCGGTGCGGCCATGTACCAAGTCTTTTGTAGATGCAGCTTGGCATTCAGATACTCTGGAATATGGGATAGGTGTCATTTTTTACTCTGCCTCGGGACATTAATTGGTGATTCTACTTCACGATATGCGTATGTGCCATCATCCCTTGTAGCTGAATCCTTGGCAGTGCTTCATGGTCTTACAAAAGCTTCTTTGTGAGGTGTCAATGAACTACAAATTCATTCGAACTTTCAATCTTTGGTCAATATACTTGATCGAAAGGAATGCCACAATGACCTCTATGGGATCCTTTGTGATATTCGGTCTCTAGTTTCCTCTTTCTCCTTTGTTTTTTTGTTTATATTTCACGTTCCAATAAGTCTCATGTTGATATGTTAGCAAAGGAAGCCTTGTTAGCTTCTACTTCTTCTCGAAATTCTTAATAAGATATGTTTTCTAACAAAAAAAACCAAGATTATAAAAAACAAATTTTTTATATTTAAAATTAATATCTAATATAAACAAATAAATATAACTTATTCATATCTAATATTTAATTTGAGTTAGCTGGATTATATAAATAATTACATTAATTTTAATCTGGTTACAATGAACAATTATTGATAAATATAATTATTTTACTTAATTTTAAAATTCCTAATTGGATAAAGACTAAAATTTTATAACGGAAGATTAAACAAATCAAAAAACTAAGTCTCTAAAATATTGACTTTGCATAACACACGAAAAATGTGTTCTTATATGCAAAATCAAATGGATTGGTAATGCAACCAATCTCCCGTTCTGCTTTTTAAATTCAAAATCAAAATTAAATAGGTATGCTTTGATACTATTGTTGAAATTCGTAACAATTTATAAATGATTTATAAATATATCTACGAATTTAAATCTCACGAACCGTGCAAATAATTGACTTTGCATCTAATTTACGGGTATCAAATGTACGTAAAGAATTCACAGCAAAAAAGAATTTGGATTTGGATTGAGGTTTTAAACACTCCAAGTATTGTGACTCTATCAGTATCCGCATGCACAAAAACTAGATCGAATCGAAATGCTAACGCCGTTCAGATCATATTTCAAAATTAGACAAATAATTTTGCCTACGTTTATATTTTAGGGTTTTGACTTGTGTGTGTCTCACATTTCTCAACTCGAAAAGGATGGGTTTTATTATAAGTTGTAACTAACTTAAACAGAAAGATGGGCAAGGCCAATTTCTTTTTTTTTTCATTTGTTTAAATCCATAGATTATAAACGGTCTCTAACAGATATTGTAACCCCTAATAATATACGATTTGTTGAACCTCGACACAACCACTTTATTTAGAGTAAACTAAAAATTATTTCAGGACATTTCTAACATCTTCCATCATAGACACTTTTCATGATAGCACAAAACTTCTCTTTCTCTACATCCGACAACCTGGCATTGATAGCACCATTCACTATTTTTACTAACCCTCTAATATGTGGAAGCACCCTCTCAAGCTCTACTTGATCAACGCCCAGATTAAGCTTAGAACCAAGCATTTCAATCTCCCCTACATACTTATCAATCAATTTCTTAACAACACCTTTTTGTTTATAATACCCTTTCTCTGCAAAAGCTTTGCTCATGTCACTATCCCTTGGAACAACCAGTAATCTTTACAATTCATCTTCACGATAGCGCCACTCACTATTTTCACTAACCCTCTAATATGTGGAAGCACCTTCTCAAGCTCTACTTGATCAACGCCCAGATTAAGCTTATAACCAAGCATTTCAATCTCCCCTACATACTTATCAATCAATTTATTCACAACACCTTTTTGCTTATAATACCCTTTCTCTGCAAAAGCTTTGCTCATGTCACTATCCCTTTGAACAACCAGTAATCTTTACGATTTATTTTCTCCTTCTTCTTCTCTTCCTCCTTCGTCAACTCATCTGTAAAATCCAAAGACGTATTCAAGGATTTTCTCTCTATTAACTTGAGGAACCTAAAGCCTCCAAATATATACAAGATGATTTAACCTAAGCTAGGGTACATAAGATAAAAGACCAAAATGTACATGTACATAATAGTATATATTTACATATCGTAATNGTAATATCCCCGCCCCCCCCCCCCCAAGTTGGAGTGTGTAGATCACACACGCCCAACTTGATCATAAACTCATCAAACTCACTCTTTCCGAGAGCCTTGGTAAAGATATCTGCAAGCTGAGCCTTCGTAGGAACATAGCGAGTAACAATCATGCCACATACAATCTCATCCCGAATGAAATGGCAATCTCTCACAATATGCTCTGTCCGCTCGTGGAACACCGAGTTCGCCGCAATATGTATTGCTGCCTTATTATCACAATACAGAGGAATAGGAACCGAATGCTCCACCCCAAATCCGATAACAGGGATTTCAACCAAATAAGTTCATTTAGTGTAAAATACATCTAACGATACTATGCTTCTGGCGATGAACAAGAAATACACGGTCATTTCTTTGTCTTCCAGGAGATAGGTGAACCTCCCAATTGAATAAACCAACCAGTAAGAGAACGTTTGGTGAAAAGACAGCCATCCCAGTCAGAATCACACCATGCAAACGGAGAAAGCTCTATCCGTGCTTTCAGAAGTATACCTTGTCCTGGATTACCTTCCGAATATTAGACAACCCAAAGCGCATCCTCCCAATGAGCTTGCTTAGGCTTCTATATAAATTGCGATAAAAAATATGAACATAATAAGACAAATCAGGACAAGTCACAACAAGATATATCAAACGTCTAACCAGATGACGATAACCAGCCGAATCCGCATAATCCTCACCATCATCTAGTGCAAGACGATGATTGTGCTCTAGATAAAATGCCGATGGTTTTGCACCAAGTAATCCCGTCTTCGCAATAATGTCCAAAGCGTACATTCGTTGGTATAAATAAATTCCTTGTGGACTACGTGCAACCTCAATACCCAAGAATACTTGGAGATACCCAAATCCTTCATATGAAAACATTGACTCAAATGCTCCTTAAAATCTCAATAATGTGCAAAGAGCTCATAGGAATAATCAAATCATCAACATAAACAAGAAAATGTAATCTATATGTGCCTTTCGTAGTAAAAAATGAGTAGTCGAGTACATATTGTACAAATCCATAGTCTCTTAAAGCACTACTTAGTTTAACAAACCAACAGCGAGGAGCCTGTTTAACCTCATATAAAAACTTTCAAAGCCGACATACCTTAGAGGAATCAGAAGTACTAAAGCGAGGAGGTAATCGCATGTAAACCTCTTCCTTCAACTCTCCATGCAAAAACACATTATGAACACCCATTTGATGCACTTTCCAATCTTTGGAAGCAGCAACCTGGAGAAAAGATCGTACAAAAGACATCTTTGCAACTGGTGCAAACGTCTCCTCAAAGTCACTTCCTTCAATATGACTATTTCCACATGCCACAAGTCTCGCCATATAACGTTCTAGAGTGCCATCAGAACGAAGTTTAACTTTGAACACTCATTTATTAGCAATCCCTCGTTCCCTAGAGGAAGAGTCTCAATATCCCATGTGTGACTTTCCTCAAGAGCATCTATCTCACGGCATATAACACCACGCCAAACATCTTATTGTATTGCCTCAGCAAAGCTTTTCGGAACAACATACGCAGTAAGTGCTGCAAGAAAGGCGGCATGTTGAGAAGGAAACTGAGCACAATCCACATAGGCATTAATAGGATAAGGAGACGTGTAATATTCTTCCGGTGTATCAACTATAGTCTGCAATACATAAGAAGTCAACTTTGTGGGAAATTTCCTCACTCTATGACCTCTACCATGCTCGGGTTTATTAGAGAAAACCTCCATCGTCGGGTTTGGTAACACAGTATCAGAAATGACCTTGACCACCAAGTCACCTGTTGTAGTTTTCGGTGCAGCATATATCGAAACTACAGCAGGTTAAGATGAAGAAGAATCACAAGTGGCACACACCAATCACCAGCCATAGTCACATGCTCATCCGATTGCAAAACATATTGCTTATGTGGCAAGCAACCAGGTGAAGAAGAAGATACAATCGGTTGTGTTGGAACAAAACCTGCAAGCATCATCTCAGATTATGATCTCTCGAAAGATCATCTGTCGGAGAAGTATCAGCCTCTTCCACTACTTCAAAATTGTCATCAAACAGAGGAGTAGATGATGATAACAATGGCTGCTCATTTTTGGAAACCCGCGACTGAGAAGAAGCATAAGGAATATCCGATTCACAAAAGACAACATTGCGTGAAGCAAAAATCTTACTAGACTCCAAGTCATAGACCCGCCATCCCTTCTTTCCATACGGATAGCCAAAAAACACACATCGAATACTCTGAGAAGTAAACTTAGCTCATTTACGATTCTGATTATGAGTATAACACAATCATACAAAGACTTGCAAATGATGCATTGGAGGTGATCGATAATATAGTCGTTCAAAAGGAGTTTGTCCACCAAGAAAAGGAGTCGGAGTTCTTTTTATAAGATAAGCAATAGTAAGAATACATCCACCTCAAAACTCAATAGAAAGACATGCCTGAAATCTCAATGCACGTGCTACATTACCTATGTTTGCGCTCAAGCCGACCATTATGTTCTGGAGTACCGACACATGAGGTCTCATGCATAATACCCTTCTCTCTGAAAAACAAAGTCAAGAAAATAAACTTCGCCCCATTAACACTCCGAATAGTCTTAACTCGCGTATCAAATTGTCTTTCTAAGAGTGCTACAAATTTTCTAAGTGTATGAGAAACCTCTTGTTTTGACGAAAGAAGGTACAACCAAACACCTCGAGAAAAATCATCCAC
This sequence comes from Anastatica hierochuntica, assembly GCA_900406275.1. Classification (NCBI taxonomy): domain Eukaryota; kingdom Viridiplantae; phylum Streptophyta; class Magnoliopsida; order Brassicales; family Brassicaceae; genus Anastatica; species Anastatica hierochuntica. The sequence continues at coordinate 6,094 of OVAN01008085.1, read as the reverse complement.
TATAGTAAAATAATATCGTGCTCCAGAGTATGATGGAGTTCGATACGGACCACAAAGATCACAATGCACCAATTCAAATAAAGCTCTTGTTTTATTACACTTGTAGGAAAAGAACATTGAAATTTTTTTAGCCCTTATACAAGTTTCACAAGTCTTATTCTTCAGCTTAGAAGTAGAAACACCAAAAATAGATAATAAATCTAAAATACTACGCGAGGGATGTCCTATGTCCTAAGCGATGATGTCAAGTATCCGAAGACATAGAGTTCGTCTAACATATAGCACCAACAAATTCCAATCCTCGCAAGAAATAAAATCCTCGAACTTGCTCAGCCACTCCAATCAGAATCCTATTAATGCGGTCCTGAACCACGCAAAGCTTATTAATAATCTGAAAGACACACGCACTATCACGATTCATCTAAGAAATAGAAAACAGATGACAATATAATCCATCAACAAAAGAACATTCCTCAAAGTGGGAGTCAACCTCAAGACAATTGTTCCTTATTGTCGAGCCATTGTAAGTCGACCATCAGGTAGTTTTACATACAATGGAACCATATCATGAATGTTAGAAAAAAAATCGAATGGAACCTGTCATGTGATTAGTAGCACCACTATCAAAAATACAAGAATCGAGGAAACACATACCAGACAATGATTCACTTGTTGATGGCTTTCGATTATTGAGCATTGTAACAAGAGTACGCCATAGTTCATCACTCAAACCGCTCAATCCCACAGTGTCGCTGGTTGTTAAAGCATGTGCCATAGGTGATGGTGAAGAGCCTGTTATCACCACATTTGCCAGCACACTATAACCACCAGCAGGACGAGTAGAAGACAACAAAGACCAATGACCACTACCTGAATTCAAACAACGTCTTTTCCTATCTTGCCCACCAAGTCGGATAGCCCAAGGCTCGAAAGCAATTGTCTGCTCGATGTCTCGTACGATTACAACTTTTAAAATAAAGCTTAAGACCGTTCTTCTCGTGAGAAGAGAGACCTTTCATCACGCGTAAAGCCTCCCTTTGTCTATGAAGAACGTTGCGTTGTATGTACCGCATAAGCCATAGAATCAACTTGTTTCTCCTCAATAACTCTCGAAGTTCTCTGTGAGTCTTAATCCTACATAAGAGCACTATAAGCTTCATCGAATTTTAGCAAGGGATCACGAGTCAAAAGATTCGATTTCATTGTCCCAAACACTGATTCATCAAGTCCCTTCAAAAGCTCATGCAATCGATCCTCTTCACGCTCTTTCTGCAATTCAAATCCAATAGCACAGTTACAACACTTGGACACTCTAAACTTAGCCAATGAGGTTCACAACTGCATAAGTTTGAGGTTCACAACTGCATAAGTTTGGTATAATAAGACTCGACACTCATGTCATGTTGCCGACAAGTAGCTATCTCCACCTTGAGTCGCTGCACTCTCTGCCCATTCTTAACAGAATGTCAGAGTTTGATATGTTTCCAGAGTTCACTAGAAAGCTCCAACTGAGACAATGGTTATCGAACCTCCTCAACAACAGTGAGCTTAATCCACAACAACACCAAGGAATTATGTGTCCACCAATATTCATAAACATCCGAGTCTTTACTAGGACATGGTAGTGAAGTTCTCATATTCGATGCCCATTAACTTCTTCTTTACCACTAACTTTTTGAGCAACTCTCTCAATATGTTTCCAAATCCCTCTCTCTTGTTTGTCGTCCTCTGCATTTAATCAGTAACTTTATGAATCTAAAAGACTTCTAAATCTCCTCTGTATACTTTCTCTAGTTTTATTAGTATGTTACAATCCATGTTGTAGACAAATTTAGAATCCACTCCATTATCATACCACCATATATGTAATAATGTGAACCAATCTATGCTACATACGACAAATTTGAAATTCACTATATATATAATCACACCGTTTATGTAATTTATGTAATATATAAACAAAACAACACAGAGAGACGTGTTTGCGCTTGCTTCGTGTTCACAACTGAAATGTTCAAACAGAAACCACATAGAAAGGCTTACCTTAGCATCAAGAGAGAGCCTCTTGTCTCCCATGAGCTTTTGTACATTCTTGAAGATTTTTAACTCCCAAGAGTGGATGACTCTGCTGGTGTCCCATGAGCATTTGTACACTTCTAGTCTAACTAGAAGTGTTAATAAGTGTTTATAACTTTTTATTAAATGTTAGTTAGTGTTTTGAGCTTATCTGCATTTTGTCGCTATAGATCTTTCTGTTAAGTTTGTAATATTGATGATGAAGAACAGTAAAGAGAAACAGAGAAATGTGAATAACTTTCCAGATAATAATAAGATACGTATAGCTTGATAAACAGAGGTTTTAGATCGACAAAGCTTCACTCTCTATCATCTAAACATCCCTCTCATCTAAGGATCAACATTGATCCACCTCTTAGGCACATCACCTCAAGAGACTACTAATTATCAAGCAATGGCATAAGAAAACATGAAAGCAACGAGTGTTGTTATTTATAGTAATAGGTTAATGAGGCCAGCATACTCTAAAGCCTCTTTTAGTCCCAGAGTCTCTTTGATCCAATCTTAAGTCAACCTGTATTGTTGACCGGCTCTGTTTTCTTGTTCTGCTGCAAGTCCTCTGCCTTCTGCTTCTTCTTCTTCCTAACATACACTTGCTGCATCATATCACTTTCTTGGTTGATGGCAGATTTCTAAAATGTGGCAGCGTTAATTTTTTTCTGGCAGTTTTTTTATAGAAGATTTATGTTACGTAGTAGATTTTTGTATTTTTCATGGCAATTTTTCAAATGTGAGATCAATGACTGACAATTTTTCATAATCAAAATATATTTACTCGATAGTCATTTATTTGACAACAATTGTTTGTGACAGCTTTTTATCTCAGATTTATGATAAACCGAATATTGAACCGAAACCAATTTTTGTTTATGGTAAACCTGAAAACTGAGCCCAAACATTTTCGGTTTTTGGTAAACCGAAATCTTTTTTTGTTTTGTTAATTTGGTCCAATCCTTAAAAGCAACAGTAAACCAATATTAAATTAGGATAATTAAAGTAGTGAAACGTAGGAGTTGTGACATTTCTTCCATTGGCATCAACATCAAGTCTGCGACTTTTTTCAGAAACTTAACAATAACGACATCAAGTCTGGTACCCAAAAAATTTAGGCATAAATCCATTTTAGAAAAAATCGTCGACAAGAAACGGCCACAGAAACAACACACATGCTCGATCTGTTACTAAGAAAGCCATAATTGTAAAACTTGTCCATTAGATAAGGTACATGACAGTGCTTTGTTTTAACAAAACCTAAAAAGATTTTACAATTCTTTGGGCGGTATTTGGATTCTAGTAATTTATTTAGTATTGAAAATTCTATTTCTTTTACGGTATTTTACTAATCTGTTTAGTGTTTTAACATAGATCATTCATGAAAAATACAAAGTACAGTAACACTAGAAATATAAGAAATTTGCTTATGAGATTTTAAGGTAAAAACACTTTGGAGATTTTGTGGTGTTCATGTTGCTTTGTTGAATAAGCAAGTAATGTTCCAGGTCACTACATAAGAACAAAAAACCAAAACAAAGTGGTGTTCTGGTGTAGAAACTTACTCATGGCTTTAATAAATATACTGTTGTTTAGGTGTTGTGGACACGAAGTTAACTGGCATTTAAGCAGTCTTAATCGAGTAACCATCTTCACCAAAGTTGATATGAAATGAGCATTCTAAATAGGGTTTCAAAACACTGCCTTTGCAGCAATTAGCGATCTATTGATTGTATGGAGTACTTGGAAGCAGATAAATGACTATTGGGTATAATATACTGTTGTTTCTGGTAATTGTAAGCTGTGACCATAGCCTGAGAGAGACATAATAGTGAGTAGCTTCAATTTTTTAAAGCTAAAAAGCAAATCTCTGAATTTTGATTGGACATACAATGTAGCCAATTATACTCCAGATTATTTCTTTCTTTGTTTTTAATACTAGGTCTTTGATTCGGGTCGCGGATTTATTTGTATTTATTGTTTTAAAATAGCTATATATTGACATATATTAATGCAAATCTACTGTGTTTTTTAATTTTCGAATTGTAATGCTACTTAATTTCTAGTTTTAGTCTCATTTATGTTGTTTAAGAATTTGTTGTTGTAATCCCCTAAACATTAATTGTAAAGTGAGTTTGCCACATGTCTTCACTATAATGAGTTTCAACAAAAAAAAATTATGACATGTCAATTTATTGAAATTTGATTGGTTTTGTATTAAAAATATAAATTTAAGATATTAATTTCAAATTCAAAATCAATACTAAAAAATCTTTCAAAATCTCCAGAAATTGATAAATAATATATAAATAACTAAATAAATAGTTAAACTAAAAATTTTTTTATTTAATTTTTTTTATGATATGGCCATAAAATTTTGGAAATAGTGCTGCAAATATTTTATGTTAATTTAAGTTTTTTAAAAAACTTATCACTATTTTGCCAGCTATTATTATAAATGGTGTTAATTATTTGATTATATGTTGTGGACTCTTTGATTTTAACGTTTACGGATAAGAAAGAAATAGTTTGAACTTTTTTAATTAAATCTAATTTTGAAAAGACGAAATAGCTAGAAATTATATAAAATATTAACTCACGCTACGTGCATAAATAGCATATTGAAATAACTAATTAGTAAATAAGATGTGCTTCGAAATTTCATTTATCCAACTTTTCTTATGATATGGCAATAAGTAATTCTAAAAAAGAGTGTTGCAAATACATTATGTTAATTTAAATATTAAAATATTATAAATATTTTTATCTGTTATTATTATAATTGATGTTAATTTAATTGGCTACATGTCGTGGACTCTTTGATTTTAACGTTTATGGACAAAATAAATTATATAAAATTTAAATTTACTTTACGCGTATAAATAACACCTAAAAATAATTAATTAGTAAAATAAGATATGCAATAAAATCATATTTTGTATTTAATAAAAAACTATATATTACAAATTTTATGTTTAAAGAATATAATTTACACAGTTTAAAAATGTATATTTGGTATTTAAATTTATATCATGTTCGTACCTCACATACTAAACTTTTATATCTAACTTCAAATATAGTATGTAGAAATCTTATATTTTGTTTAATATTATTAAAAATGTGAATTTTTGTTTAATATATATTATAACTTTTAAACCTGCGTAAAACGCGGAAACACCACCTAGTAATAAAATATATTTAAAAAATTGAAAAATGAATCGTTAGGCAATGGGATTTACCATGTCTATTCTAACTATTTCCTCTTTAAATGGAAGGTATCTTACACCTAATAAATTTGTCATCTGGTCAAGATTGAAATATACATATAAATCATTTTTGTGTGGACCAATTTACTTTAATCTTTTTCTCAAACCCGAGCAAACTTTATCCATCAATTTTTCATCTTTTTCGGTTCTTCTTTATCCCACACATTGATGTGATCCTATCTCAGGGCTTGATGTATTCACATTTTATCGGTTTTCACTATAGTTTTTGTACGAGAATTATTGTTTTTAGTATGTATTCGGATCGTTTTTGTGCGATTTGTTGTTCTTTGATGTTTTTAAAGGAGCGGAGCTTGTATGGACTAAAAGAACGCATTTAGAGTGGAATTCAAGCACCGAAGGAAATCTCAAGAAGACTGAAGAAATGTCCTCACAGAAGGACAGGGATCGATCGATCCTTGTCCTGTGTAGGGACATGGATCGATCGATCCTTGTCCCGATTTCGGACCAGAACTTGAAGACACAAACCGAAGTTAAAACGAACCAAGTTTTGTACCTAAAGACCTAGACTCGATTTTCTGTTTCAGTTTATGCTTTTTACGATTCAGAAGAACTTTTTGAGCTTTGTAACTTGTGAGAGAGAGATCTACTATTCCGTACTTNGTACTTTGTTTGGAGAAGAATTCTTATCTCTACTCTTTGTTTAATCATTCAATACATTATGTTTTCCCCAATTTCATTTTCTATTGTTTTGATTGCCATGTGTGAGTAGTTTTCTAGTTGGGTTTAGGGTTTCTCATAGG
>OVAN01008084.1:0-18697 GCA_900406275.1 Anastatica hierochuntica | reverse complement strand
TTCCAAATCTCTTCGAGATCCTTCCTTATCTCTCCAGAACTTAACATTTTCTTGAGATCCTGATGGGCCGTCGTCGCAAACGGGCCATTTTTCGCCAGGAAATCGTAAATGGGCTGTTATCGCGGTTTGGATCCTTTCGGGCCGTTTCGCGGCTAAATGGCCTTTACGTTTTACCGCGGAAAATTGTTTCTCGCGAGAATAAGCGACAACGGCTCCGTAGACCTACGCGGTCAGTCGCATAGTTTAGACTCTTCCGGTGTTTCAGTTAACCATCGTCGTTTTATACGACTGATACGAAATCCACGGAAAGCACGAATCCTTGCGCTTTCTGTCATGATGGTTTGACGGAAACTCCAATCGAGACGCCACGAGAGATGGTCGAATGACGATTCGAAGGAAACGACGATTGGAAGGGATGTGGTTCAGTCAACGGGCTAAGACTGAACGTTATCCACGCCTCAGCGCCAACGGACGTCGAGACAGGTGCTCTGTCCTGGTGCCAATTGGCGCCAAAGACAAAGCTTAGTCCTGGCGCCAGTTGGCGCCAAGGACCGTGCTTGGTCCTGGCGCCAGTTGGCGCCAAGGGCCGTGCTTGGTCCTGGCGCCTGTTGACGCCAAGGACCGCGCTTGGTCCTGGTGCCAGATGGCGCCAAGGAACGTGCTTGGTTCTGGCGCCAGTTGGCGCCAAGGACCGTGCTAGGTCCTGCGCCAGTTGGCGCCAAGGACCGTGCTAGGTCCTGGCGCCAGTTGGCACCAAGAAGGATCCCCGTCCTCGGTTCCAGTTGTCGCCTAGATCGGCTTCGGAACTCGTTCGCGGGTTTGGCGTCAATCTGCATTCAAACACTCCTCCGAAGCGAAGTGTTTCTTCAACGCTTTTAGCGGTTCCGTCTCGCTTCGAAGTAGGCCTCCGGAAGTTCGGGCATCGATTTTGATGTTATCTTTTTCGACCCCAACAGAGTACAATGAGTGGGAGTATTCGAGTATACGTACACCCATTCCCCCTTTTTTAGAGAAGGGGGACAGATGTACTTCTCTTGCGAGGAGTTGCCTACGTAGCTTTTCCGAGGATCAAGTCGTCTCGTAGTTCGGTTTGTTGATGCGAGTGATTACTTTTTTTGTAGAGTTGCGTTGGCTATTTCATTCTCGATGTCTACAAGTGGGTCGACGAGTTCCTCTGGTTTTTTGATGAGAGTATCGCTTTGTCGGGAACGTTCGGCTCAGAAGTTTGCTTGTTTCCTTTGAACTGAGTCGTTTCTTGAGCTGACGATTTTGGCGGGTATTTTTCTAAAGTGTCTTCGGCTGACAGCCGAGTTGTCTTCATTCTATAAGGTTTAGCCATTGGCATCATTGCGACTTTTCTTAGCTTTTGCTCGGCTAGGAAGCAGAGTCGCGACTGTTTTTGGCATCCCTAAATTGTGGCGGTTCTGTTGGGAGTCGGGAATTTAATGCCTACGTGGTAGGTCGATGGGACAGCCTTCAGGGAGTTTATCCATGGTGTTCCCATGATCACATTATAGATGGCATGATGGTCGACGACTGCAAAATCAAAGTCTTTCGTGATCTCCTAGGCCATCACTAGAAGCTTTATCGATCCGTGAGTCATTGACGTCGTACTGGAGAAATCCATGAGTGGTTTTGGTGCAGGTGTGACCTTGGATAAGTCAATGTTCATCCTGTTGAGGGTATCGCGGAAGATGATATCGACAATACTTCCTGTGTTGATGAGGACCCTGGCGACTTCGAGGTCTTTTATGACGAGGTCGATCACGAGGGGATCGCTATTAGTTTTGTCGATTCTGATAGTTTTGTAGCAGGTGTCGAGTGGCGTAGACCAGTTTGCACTTGACTCAGCCTTTCAGTGGTATGCTTTTTTTGATGAGACGGTGTCGCGAAAGTATTGCAATCCTCCGATGATCATACTCACTCTGCGGCGATTGGAGTCATTGCCTTTGTCGTCAGTCTCCTTCCGCGTTTTCCGTCCACTTGAGTTCCTTGAGATGTGGCGTCTCCTGGGGGTGTCTTATCGGTTATGGGTTGGCGGTCTGTATCACGTATGAGGTCTTTTATGTTGGTTATGTCTGAGCTTTCCCCCGCGAGCAATTTTGCCATTAACCTTGCTCTGAGAACCTTGTAGTTTGCGTTGGAGTGATCTTTCGTTTGGTGGAACTCGCAGAAGGTGTTCTCGTCATACGACGTGTTCCTTTTTCGGGTGTTCCCCGATGTCCCACCTTGTTCGGACGGGGAGTTGATAGCGTAATTATGTGCCCCCTTGACGTCTTCTCCCTTGTGATGGACATACTTTTCATTACGAGGGATCTTCTTTTTCGTTTTCTATTCTGAGGTAATGTCTTCAAGGACGACTTCGCTGGTTTTTGTTTTTGTGATAGAACTTTCATATCTTCTTCAATGATTATATAGTCCATAGCCTTATGAATCGCATCCTGAATAGTGCGTGGTTTTGCAAGAGATATCCACTTCCTGAACTTTGACTTGTACCAGAGGATTTTTGTTAGCGCGTTTACTGCCACCTTGTCGTTGGTCCCGACGAATCTCGGCATAACTATTTTGAACCTTTTCATGAAAACTCGGAGAGATTCGTCTTCTCTTTGAGACATGCTCCATAGATCGGCATCGGAGGTTTCTCTGTCCATAAGCATGGAGTATTGTTTGAGAAATTCTTAGGAGAGTTGACGGAAACTTCCAATGGAGTTTCGTTTTAGACGGGAGAACCACAAGAGGGCCACTCCTTGGAGATGTTCGACGAAGAGGTAGCAGAAGCTAGCGTCTTTTTCGCCTTCCTTGAGCTTGGACCTCGCCATCACGATCTGGAAAGTCTGCAGAGGAGCTTTCGGATCGGCGGTTCCATCATACGTTGGGATTTTCACCTTCCCGGGATCCGAGACTATGGTGTTGGTTATGCGAGCAGTGAATGGAGATTTCAGAGCATCTTCGAGGAGCTTATCGATCTCTAGTACGGCACTGGTCGCGTGGTGGATCTGCGATTTTACCGCTTTAACCTCTGCCGCTGTTTTTGTGATGTACTCACAAAGATTGCGAACCTCGTCGAGATCGTCGTTAGTTTTTTACGAGATAGTCGCCATGTATTGTGAATGACTCTTGCTTGCTCCTTGGCCTAGTTCTCTTGCTCTACCCAAAAGATATTTTCTTCTTCTTCTTCTATCATGAGTTCGTCGAGCTGAGAGTTTTTCTGTTTTATGCGACACTTAACCCTTCTTAGGTGTACGTCAGTGTCGTCATCCGTGGGATCGGATTGATCGCTGAAGTCCAAGTCGATTCGCTCGACTTCATTTTCTTTTGTGTCCTTCTTGAGAGTCAGAAGGTCATCCACGTTGTTCCGCGCTGCGACAAGTGTTATTTCATCGGCATTTTGTTCCGATGGGTTTTCCTTTGCGTTCCGGATTATGCCGAGTGGAGTGGTGAAGTCGGATCTTCTTCCGTGGAGTTTGGTAGCTCTGCGCATAATAATAGTTATAGTCCTCACGGTTAGGGTTGCGACCTGTTTAGCGAGAGAGCTAGTTAGTTTATCTTGTTCGGGCGACTTCTTTTCGAGAGTCGAGAACATCTTTTTGATCTCCTCGAACGCTGCAGTGTTTGCGTCAGCGTTGACTGCAGTGGTGTTTGTTGGGGGAGTGTTTTCAATGTTGTCGTGTCGTTGGCACTGTCGCCGTCATGAGCTGGTTGATTGCTCTGGTCGTCTGTTGTCATATCTGATCTAGCGTTTTGCGGCTGCGAGTTAGATTGATCCGTACCCTGAACGAATAGGTACCCTTCTTCTAGCGCCAAGTTGTGGGAACCGAAATTTGCACTGTCGATTTTCATAATCGAAGGAAAGTCATGAAACTCTAACTTTCCGTGAGGTCCTGGATTTCTGCTAACACAAACAACGAGAGATCAAAAAATGAAGAAACAGACGACGAAGTAAAAGTAAAAAGAGAATCAAAAACAGAGTTGAGCAATCGAGATCTTATTCCGAATCTGCGTTTGAGCGTTACAAAAAGTGATAAGTCGTGGCCGCAAGAGCTTGCGAGTATCCTAGTTCTAACAGCATAAGACTTGTAAATCAAGTTGAGTCGCAGCTCGCTAACAAAAATGAGAAATAACCTAATTGCTCTAAGTGCTTAGTTGTGAAGAAATTTTTGTGTGTCCTCGTCCTTCTCCTTCGTCCCTCTTATATATGCCTTCGTAGGTCGGCCCGATTTCCTTTTATGCCCTCGATTCAAGTATATCCTTCCGCGTAAATATTCCTTTTGTGATTCGAGTATATCCTTTTTCAAGAATATTCCTTATGGTCTCAATTTTTCCATATTTATCTCTCAACTTGACTTTATCACATTTTCCATTTATCTTTCGCGGAACTCGGGTAAATCGTTAACTTAGTTGGGCCCATTCTTGTCCGAAATTGTAAGCGGACTTTTATCTCGTTTTATTCCTTCTTGAGCTGTTTTTCCTTTAAGTGACTTTTACGATTTTTTCGGAGAAATCCTTCTTCGTACGATTACACAGTGATGGTTTCGCGAAGTGATAAGACCAATTGTGTAGTTAAGATAATATTGGTGTTCGAGTTGACCGTTATCATTTTATACAATCGATATCAAGTTTTTATGAAAAGAACAAGTCTTTACAATTATTATCGCGAAACTTTAACGGAAACGAAAAAAGAGACAGTCAAACCGAGATTAGAAGGAAAAGATGATTGAGACTAGATGTTGTTTGTGTCTAGTCGCCTGTGGGGGACTAGACTTTTGTCAAGAGTCTAGTCACCCATGGGTGACTAGACTTCGAGGAGAGTCTAGTTTCCCACGAACGACTAGATCTTGCTCGTGTTTCCTAAGCGACGCGGTTATCCGATGTTTACGGTGATATCTTATTGCTCCAAAACTTGTCTATTGAGATATCTCGGGAATTATCCGGAAGTCTCGGGCGTTGATTTCGATACTCTCGCGTTTAGTTGCTCGCGGGTGACTAGACTTTGCGAAGTCATCGCCTACGTTGAATAGATGCGGGGTTTTGATGTTTGGTTGAGAGAAGATCGTTTAGAATGCAAGAACCTCGGATTTGATAATCCCCTTACGATTTTTGTTCCCGAAAGAGAAATAACATTTCTGTGGTGCCTTTTAGGCGTTGATTTCGTTGTGACTATTTTTGACCCCAACAAGGGCTACTCTCCTCGTGCAACGGCTCGACAGAGATCTCCATGGCGGTAGCCATCGAGCAAGGTTTTGGAGCAATGGCTCTGAGGATTGTCTGGTAGCATGAATGGGCCCGCTCCTGATCTCCTCTGATTTCCCTTATTCCCCAAGGTAATGGGAATTTCAAGGATTGATGCAGAGTTGATGAAACAATCTTCATATCATGTATCCATGGCCTTCCCATTATTGCGTTGTACGCCGAGGAGCAATCTATGATGAGGAAATTGGTCCATTGGTTGACACCTCCAGTGTATACTCATAGGACTACTTCTCCCATGGTTTGCTTTATTTCGCCAATGAATCCGACTAGAGAAGTTGACTTTCTAGTGATTTCTTCTTCACTTAGTCTTAAGCCTTCGAAGGCGTTGGTGAAGATGATGTTAATTGAGCTGCCATTGTCAACAAGGATTCGATTCATGAGGCAATTTGATACTTTCAACGATATCACTAGGGCATCATGGTGCGGAGTCACTACTTCTCCGCCAATAATAGTGGTGAAGCTTACTAAGCTAGGACCATCTTCGCGCTCTCTGCTAACCGCCATGACGTCTACTCCATGGTTGATCTTGGCAGCGCGAAAGCTTCTCTTAGCAGTAGAGATTGTCACCCCGCTTACTTCTGATCCTCCGGTAATGAAGTTGACATCATAGCTGCGCCTCGGTGAATCATGCCTTGTATCAAGGGGAACGCCATTCTTTCCCCAGTGGAGGACATGAATATTCTCGCTATTTTTTCAAGTGGCAAAAGTCCCGATAGCTGTTGGGGTCAAAAACGGTCACGATGAAATCAATGCCTGAAAAGCACCGTGAAAATATTGTCTCTCTTTTGGAAACAATGAACATAAGGAAACTATCAAATCTGAGGCTCTTATCGCTTAGACCACATTCTCCCAACCAAACATCGAAACCTCACGTCCGGTCGACCATAGGTAGTTACTTGGCGAAGTCTAGTCACCCGCGAGCGACTAGACACGTAAACTATCGAGATCGATGCCCAAGACTTCCGAATAACTCCCAAAAGATCTCGAGAGACAAGTTTCGAGGCTATAAAAAATCACCGTAAAAATCGGATAACCGCATCGCTCCCGAAACACGAGCAAGGTCGGCGACTAGACTCATCAAGAAGTCTAGTCGCCCATCAGCGACTAGACACAAGCAAGGTCTAGTCGCCCATGGGTGATTAGACACGAGCAAAGTCTAGTCCCTGTGGGCGACTAGACTCATCACGAAGTCTAGTCGCCCATGGGCGATTAGACACGTGCAAGGTCTACGCACAAACGGGCGACTTGACTCATCGTAAAGTCTAGTCGTCCATGGGCAACTAGACACAAGCATGGTCTAGTTACCCCTGGGCGACTAGACATGAGCAAGTTTTTGTTGCCCACAGACGACCAAAATCATCGCGAAGTCTAGTCGCCCATGGGCGACAAGACAAGAGCAAGGTTTAGTCGCCCACGGGCGACTAGGGCTACTAGAATCATCGCAAAGTCTAGTCGCCCACGGGCGACTAGAATCATCGCAAAGTCTAGTCGCCCACGGGCGACTAGAATCATCGCAAAGTCTAGTCGCCCATGGGCGACTAGACACGAGCAAGGTCTAGTCGCCCACGAGCGACTAGACTCATCGCGAAGTCAATTCGCCCATGGGCGACTAGACACGAGTAAGGTCCAGTCGCCCACGGGCGACTAGACCTTGTCCTCCCCATATTTCTCTCCTTTGGATCTTTACTTGGCTGTTTCAAGTTTTGTTTGGATCGGAGTTTCCATTAATGTTTCATGATAAGAATCGTAAAGACTTGTTCCTTTTGTAAAAACTTCGGATCGATCTATAAAATGATAACGATTAACATAAACACCGAGGTTTTCTTAACTATACGATTCCTTTTATTATTTCTCAAAACAATCATCATGAAATCGTACGAAGAACAACTTCTCCGAAAGAAATCGTAAAATTCACTTAATCGCAAAACAACCCAATAAGGCACAAAACGCGACAATGGTCTACTTACAATTTCGGAAGAGAATGGGCCCAACTACATTGACGATTTACCCGAGTTCCGCGGAAGATAAATGGAAAAAATAATAAATGTCAAGTTTAGAGATAAATATGAAAAAAATCGAGAATATAAGGAAGATTATCGATAAAAAGGAATATTCTCGCGGAAGGATAAACTCAAATCAATGGAAGAAAAGGAAAGTTGGCCGACCTACGAAGGCATATATAAGAGAGGCAAAGGAGAAGGACACATACACACTTAGATTGATTAGGTTATTTCTCCGTTTTTATTAGCGAGCTTCGACTCATCTAGATTTACAAGTCTTACATTGTTAGAACTAGGGAAATCGCCTACAGCTCTTGCGGCCAAGGCTTATCACCTGTTGTAACGCTCACACGCATATTCAGAATAAGATCTCGATTGCTTAATTCTTGTTACGGTTCCTTTTTTACTTTTACTTTGTCTATTATTTGGTATTATGATCTCTTGACGTTTGGCTTAGCAGAAATCCGGGATTTCAAAGAAAGTTAGGGTTTCTTGGCTTTCCTCCAATTACGAAAATCAACATTGTGAATTTTGGTTCCCACAGTTTGACGCTAGAAGGAGGGTATTCTTTTAAAGTTTGGATCAATCCTACTCACAACCGCAAAACCGTAGATCAGATACGACTACAAACAACCAGAATAATCAACCAGCTCGTATTGGCAATAGGGCCAACGACAACGTTGAAAAACACACCGGCTAAGAACACACCGTGGTCAACGCTGATGCAAACACCGCGACATTTGAGGAGAACAAAAAGATGTTCTCGGCTCTCGAAAAGAAGTTAGCCGAACAAGATAAATTAACTAGCTCTCTCGCAAAACAGGTTGAAACCTTTACCACAAGGACTAAAACCATTCTTCCGCGTGGAGCTACCAGAATCCGCGGAAGAATACTCGACTTCACAACTCCGCTCGATAGACCCCCCTAGAACGTGCAGGAAAAATCGTCAGAACAAAACCCCGACGAAATCTCCCCTATCGTAGCATGGAAAAACGTCGATGACCTTCCGATTTTCGAGAAAGAGACAAAAGAAAATGAAGTCAAGGAGATCGACTTGTACTTCAACGATCAATCTGATCCCACGGATGAAGACGCCTATGTACACCCAAGAAGGGTTAATGGCCGCACAACACGACAAAACTCTCAGCTCAACAAACCCATGACAGAAGAAGAAAAAAATATCTTTCGGGTAGAGTAGGAAAAAACAGGTCGAGGAGCAAGCCAGAGTCATTCACAGTACACGCCGACCGTCTCGTAAAACTACTAACGATGATTTCAACGATATTAACAATCTTCGTGACTACATCACAAAAATAGCGGCAGAGGTTAAAGCGGTGAAATCGCTAATTTACCATGCGACAAGTGCCGCACAAGAGATCGATAGGCTCCTCAAAGAGGCTTAGAAAACTTCATTCACTGCTCGCATAACCAACCCAAAAGTATCAGATGCCAGGAAGGTTAATATCCCAATGTATGATGGAACCACCAAACCGAAAGCTCACCTACAGACTTTCCAGATCGCAATGGCGAGATCCAAACTCAAGGAAGAAAAAAACACGATGGCTTCTTGCCCTTATTCGTCGAACATATCTTAGTAGTGGTCCTCGTGTGGTTCTCCCGTCTAAGAAGAAACTCCATCGGAAGTTTTTTTCAACTCTCCTCGAAATTTCTCAAACAATACTCCTTGTTTATGGATAGAGAAACGTCCAATGTTGATTATGGATCATGTCCCAAAAAGAGGACGAATCTCTTCGAGATATCATGAAAAAGTTCAAGATAGTGATGTCAAGAGTCAGCAGGATCAGCGACAAGGTGGCAGTAGACGCGCTCAAAAAACCCTTTGGTACAAGTCGAAGTTCAGGAAGTGGATAGCTCTTGAAAAACAACGCACGATTCAAAATGCGCTTCCTAAGGCTACGGACTTCATCATCATCGAAGAACATATGAAAGTTATATTGCAAAAACACAAATTAACGAAGTTATCCTCAAAAGATGCTACCTTAGAGCAAAAGAAGAAAAAGAAGATCCCTCGTAACGACAAATATGTCCATTACGAGGGAGAAGCCGTCCAGGGGGCACATTATTACGCTATTAACTCCCTGTCTGAACAAGGGAAAACATCGTGGAACACCTAGACGCAGAACAAGTCGCACGATGAGAACACCTTCTGCGAGTTCCACCAAACGAAAGGTCGCTTCACTGCAAACTACAAGGTTCTTGGAGCAAGACTAACGACAAATGTTCTAGCGGGGGGGAAATCTCAGATGTAACCAGCATAAAAGACCTCATGCACGATAAATACCGCCCT
The DNA here is from genome assembly GCA_900406275.1 of Anastatica hierochuntica. Classification (NCBI taxonomy): domain Eukaryota; kingdom Viridiplantae; phylum Streptophyta; class Magnoliopsida; order Brassicales; family Brassicaceae; genus Anastatica; species Anastatica hierochuntica. The sequence goes on along the minus strand of OVAN01008084.1, from coordinate 9,139 downwards.
CCCAAAATCGATAAGCCACCCCCACGAGACCTTACGTCTCAAGTAACTCAAGCGGACGGAAAACGCAGAAGGAGACATGACGACAAAGGCAACGACGCCAATCACCGCAGAGTAAGTATAATCATTGGAGGGTCGCAATACTTCCGCGACACCGTCTCGTCAATAAAGGCATACCACTGAAAGGTCGACTCAAGTGCAAACCGTTCTATACCACTCGACACCGCAAACGATACTATCGCTTTCGAAGAATGTGAAACTATCGGAATCGACAAACTTCATAGCGATCCCCTCATGATCTACCTTGTCATAAAAGACCTCGAAGTCGCCTGGGTCATATTCGACACATGAAGTACCGTCGATATTATCTTCTGCGATACCTTCAATAGAGATGAACATCTACTTATCCGAGGTCACACCCGCACCAAAACCACTCATGGGTTTATCTTGTACGACATCAATGACTCTCGGATCGATTACGCTCCCAGTGATGGCCAAGGAAATCACGAAAGTCATCGGTTTTGCGGTTGTCGACCATCCTGTCATCATAATGTGATCATGGGAACACCATGGATAAACTCCATGAAGGAAGTTCCATCGACCTACCACTTAGGCATCAAATTCCTGAATCCTAATGGAATAGCCGCAATTTGGGGTTGCCAAAAACAGTCCCGACTCCTTTTCCTAATTGAGCATAAGCTAAGATAAGTCGCAGTGACGCCCATGGTCAAACCCAGATGAATGAAGAAAACTCGGCTGTCAACCGAAAACACTTTGCAAAAAGACACCAGAATCATCGACTCAAGAAACGACACAATACGAAGGAAACAAGCAAAATTCTGAGCACAATGTTCTCGACAAAAAGATGTTCTCAACACCAGAGAAAGTTGTTTACCCAATTGTAGTCATCCCGAGTGAAACGGCCCACGCAACTCTGCCAAACGAGTAATCACTCACGACAACAAAATGAACTACGAGACGGCTTGATCCTCGAAAGAGGTATGTAGGCAACTCTTTGCCAGAAGAGTTCAGCTGTTCCCCTCTTTAAAATAAGGGGTGGGTAAACGTATACTCGTATACTCCCACATTTTTTACTCGACACTTTTCGATACGTTTCAGCAATAAAAATCTTTTCTTTTTTCGTATAGCCCGGAAATGGAAATCATATGAGAAAACCCTTCTTAATGAATCTTGACTAGAACATGTTCGTTAACACATTCTACCACAAGACGGAAAAACTTTCGGGAAAAAGCGAGACGGTATGAATTTCCGAGGAACACATTTTTGAACTCGATCAAAATCTTCTAAAAACAGTCGTTGCAAGACTATAAATCAAACCCCTACTGAGAAAAAGACAAGTAATTGTTCCTACTTTGTGCCCGTCGATTTCCCCCGATGGACGAATTAATCACTTACCTTAACCTACTCTTCACGAAGAGTCGGTTCTCATACATCTGACATAGGGATAAAAGCGCTATAAAAACTCAAATTTTGGTCAGCACTTCCAGACGACTTCAAAATTGTCTTTGGAGAGATGCTCGGTTCCCGATTGATGCAAGTCATATAAGCCGAGAACTTATCGGAGACTTCAATATCGAGACGGAACTAGGTCCAAATCGCGAACGGTAAACGTAAGCCGAAATTAGTCTCCACAAAACGTAAAGTCGAGAGTAAACGTAGGTCTTGTCCTAAATCAAGCACACTGGTCCCAAACATCTCCAGACATAGTATCTAACTGTTACGAGCAGGCCCGTGCCTACCTTTATTCAAAAAAGGCAATTGCCTCAGGCCACAATATATATATAAACACTAAGTGAGTCCCTATTTCAAAAGCACTATTGGTTCGGTTGGTTTATGCGTTGCCATTAGTTCTTACCTTTCATGGTTCGAAACCTGTGTAATCAATTCTTAGGTTTTTTTTCTTTTATTTTGCTGTCATTCTACTTTAACGTTTAATAGTTCTTTAATTACTGTAGAAAAAAGTTTCTTTTATTTATTTTACTCTCACATTGTTTTTATACTGCCCGTTTATTTTTCACTTATATTTATATTTTATTTCAAATATTCATAATGGTTGCATTTTGGCTACTTTTTAAAGATAGTATTATAAAATAAAAAAATTCTTTCTTATATGGTAAAGATTTCCATTTTACAAATAACTCTACTTTTAAAATAAAACTATAAAGATAAAATTTACATTTTGACTTAAAATAAAATTAAAACTACGAAAAATTGTATCTTAAAATTTTAGAAAATTAGTTTGACAAAAAATATTTGTAGAAAGTTAAAGTTATTCAACATACACAAGGCCAACGTTTGGTGCATAAATTTTAACACTATCTACTATTTGCATTTTAATTTGATATAAAATATCTTATGATAAAACAAAAAAAAATTAAACAGTATTTAAAAATGAAAATGAAAGTTAAATTGTTTTAGTTTTGCCTTGGGCCTCTAATTGTTTAGGCACGACACTGGTTACGAGATCCCAAAACTTGTCTCGTCGCTTATATTTGAAAGTCCTTTAAACCTGAAAACTCCAGTTTTTTGAAAACTCGCACTCGGAACAGATAAACGGATATAGCGATTATCCAAGAGTTAGATATGAGACGACGACTCATAATCTTGCCTCCATATTACTCATAAAACTAGAAACGTAATCCATTAAAATCACAAGAAAATGTGGGTTCAAAGCCATACGCGGCCGACCCCGACAAACTAAAAGCGGACACACTTGGCCAAGAAAAAGCACAACTTAAACAGGGAACATGCTCCCTCCATGTAAAAACATCTCCTACTCATGAATCGTACTCGTAAAATTAGGATATCGAGAAGTCTCCGACACCAAACAGGTTCCAATCTTGGTCCACCACATCCTCTTTGCCCCGGGCAGTGGTTGTAACTTCCTTCGAGTCAGGAGAGACGGGAATCAGAGCCTACCGCTCCCAAATCCTATTTACGATCGGAGGGATCAAAGACTTCACGTTCTCACACTTCTTCATATGACTGGACATCTTGTCCTTCACAGCGCAATAGGAGTAATCGGGAAGTTGGGTGCGCCATAAAGCACCTAAGGAACCACGAAACTCTCCCCGAAGTATTGGTGCGCATGCTTGAACTGATCAAATTCAACCGCAAATTGGGCCGAATGATTAGCTACAATTGAGGAAACCTCACACTTTCCACGTCTGTACGCACGGCGGACCTGAGACGCTTGTTTCTGCGTTAACTCTTTCTCATGAAAGGAAGCCGCTTCGATCTCTCTCTTTAAGCGGGAATTCTCCTCCTCGAGTTTCTCATCCTTGAACTGAGCCGTCTTAACCTCTAAGCCGCTCGCCCTAAGGGGCTCATCCAACAAATGGAGACCCTACAAAAAGGGGTCCTTTAAAGAATTTGATGCAAAATCATATGAATAAACAAAGTCACGTCATATGGTCAAAAACGAACCTCCATTCAAAATGGCGAGACTTCCGTATACTACCTTGAACTGACAAACCTTGCGTCAGCCGCAGGTTTATTTGACAGAACTTCAAAAGAGGCAAGGAAGGGGTCAAATTCATACCCATCTCCGAAAGGTGGTAGTGAAGGTTGACTTGTACCACTGCCGTCTCCACCTAGGAGATCATGGAACCACGCCTTCCACAGATGACCCTCTCTTGTCGTAAGCAACGCTGCCCCCGTCGACGGTAGCACGTTTGTTCCTAGGGGACTTCTCCCTCTCCTTATCAGGAAGCATCTCGTACGGAGTAAAGTCGTCCATGTCTGTTTCTGACTCCTCTTTCGCGACTGTGTGAGGCCGAGCTCAAGTATTGTGATACTCAACCGCGGTACAAACTCGTTTCGGAAAAAACTAATCCCAATGGAATGGACCGTCTCGAACAAGGTCTCTAACAATGAATAAATCTTCCGAATGCAGAGGAAGAGGATCGATGACTACAAAACAAAAGAGCGGTCAAATATCAGAAAACGAAAAGAAAAACAATCGGAGTATTTGAAAACGATACCCATGGAACCCCATCTACGACTAAAGAGGGGAACGATTTTTCCATGATAGAGGCGTTATCTAAACGAACAAAAAATATCGTTTGTACCAGCTGTGGAAGTTGTACGTAAACAATCAAATCACCGACATATTCTTCCTCGGCTTGAGACAGTACCGAAGCGGCAGACTCGTGCCCTTCGAATACAAAAAAAACCAATAGGTAGTCGACGCTCAAATCCATCCCTCACTCGTAGCCTAAAACCAAAATCCTGACTAGGTGTTGAAGACCAAAGAACGAAGGCTGACTAATCGAAAAGTCGTAATGATTTAAAAACTAAACTATGATCCCCGGTATGAGAAACCATAGTCGATTCAAAAGTAAGTGCGCCTCGTAGCATGTAAACCAGCCCCGAGGCGGAGAATCGGCCTCCTCTCCATGTTCCGGCATCCGAAACTTCACCCTCATTGAAACTTGACAAAAATCTCGGGTGGATGGCGAGAAAAGAGTCCCGGAATTCGCTCAGCATCGTTGAACACCACGATTTGGCGGTGGAGGCACAACATTGCATGTAGCACGCTAATACGCCTTCCCCTTCTCAGGATTAATCGGGTCTGGTGAGAACTCGATTTTCGGCACAATTTCGTTCTCCCGAACTCCGAAATTTTCGGGAGTGAAAATGGACGGTGAAGCATTTACGAAAACTCAAGTATTAGAAGCCATAACAAAAGGAGAGAAGAGAGATATAAAAAGGATAAGAAATCTTCTACCTTAAGGAAATTTTCTTGTGATGGTGAGCAAGTGAAAGATTTGGAAAGTTACTCTTCATAATTATATAAACGGAGATTAACTGTTCATCCTTGGACTTTTTAGCCATCAATTCCACCTAACTTTCTTCACGTACCTTACACTTCGCAAAAGCACTCCAACAATTCTTGCAAACTGGGAGGCTAACAGTTGGGCTCAAAAACGGTCACGACGAAATTAATGCCTTAAAAGCACCGCGAAAATATTGTCTCTCTTTCGGAAACAAAGAACATAAGGAAACTATCAAATTCGAGGCTCTTATCACTTAGACCACATTCTCCCAACAAAACATCAAAACCCCACGTCCAGTCGACCATAGGCAGTTACTCCGTGAAGTCTAGTCACCCACATGCGACTAGACAAGAAAAGTATCGAAATCGACGCCCGAGACTTTCGAGTAACTCTTGAAAGAGGAGGGACAAGTTTCAGGGCGATAGACAGTCATCGTAAACATTGGTTAACCACATCGCTCCCAAGACACGAGCAAGGACTAGTCGCTCATGGGCGAGTAGGGCGACTAGACTCATCACGAAGTCTAGTCGCCCATGGGCGACTAAACACGAGAAAGGTCTACAATCCCGTGGGCGACTAGACACGAGCAAGGTCTAGTTGCCTGTGGGCGACTACACTCTTCAGGAAGTCTATTCGCCCATGGGAGACTAGATACGAGCAAAGTCTATTCACCCGTGGGTGACTAGACTCATAACGAAGTCTAGTCGCCCAAGTGCGACTAGACACAAGAAAGGTCTAGTTGCCCATGGGCGACTAGACATGAGCAAAGTCTAGCCGCCTATGGTCGACTAGACATGAGCAAAGTCGAGTCGCTCTTGGTAGACTAGACTCATCACGAAGTCTAGTGGCCCATGGGCGACCAGACACGAGTAAGGTCTAGTCACCCACGGGCGACTAGGCTCATCGCAAAGTCTAGTCGCCCATGGGCGACTAGACACGAGCAAGGTCTAGTCCCCCACGGGTAACGAGACTCATCGCAAATTCTCGTCGCCAATGGCCAAATTGACACGAGAAAAATATAGTTTCCCATGGGCGCCTTCATGGAGTTCCTCTAGACTGAGTCTTACTTCGGGCCATCCAAGGCACCTTAGTAGTGGTCCCCCGAAGGATCGTCTATAGAGGTTTTCCGTTACTAGGCAATACCTCGCAGCTTTTCGTTTGATTTTGATGCATTTGGCTTTGAGTTCTGGTAGGGTCCCATCCTTGAGATATGCTATTATCGACGTTTTCTTGTAGTATGTCGGCTCTGTTGGTCAATGGGTCATACCATAGTCTTCTTCTACTTCTGTGGCGAGTAATTCTTTAGCGATGGCTGGCCATTGTAGCATTACCAAGGGGATATCAAGACTTTTGGTAGCTTGCAATGCAAATCCAAGGTTGGCCAATGCGTCAATTGCCTGTTCTCTTCTCGTGGAATTTGGTGCAGTTTACACTCCACGAAGCCTGCTACGAGTTCCTTCGCCATCATGAGTTATTTTTCCATGGTTGCATCCCTGGCTTGATTATCGCCTTGGATCTTATTGACAATCAATTGCGAGTCGTTATGGGTTTAAATTACTTTTCTAATGTGCGCCCAACTATGAGGGCCTCGTACTCGGCTTCATTGTTTATAGGTTTGAATTCGCATCGGAAAAATTAGGGATGCTTTCTCGCCATGTGGTGAGGACAATACGATTCCAGGACCTATTCCTCTAGCATTGCTAGGGCCATCCACGTGCAATAACCATTCTCCATCTGATCTTGTGGTCTGGAGAGTTTGCAACTCCTCGCTCACCAATGGATTGATAGTGGGTGCAGATTCCGCTACAAAATCTGCCATCGCCTAGGTTTTTATAGTTGTGGCTGGCATGAAGACTACGCCGTACTATCCAAGCTCTATGGCCCCTTTGGCTAAACTACCTGACACTTCAGGCTTGTGCAAGACAACTTTTATAGGGGCTAAGGTTACTTGCATGATCGTATACGCTTGGAAGAAGGGCCTTAATTTTCGGGCCACTACAACCAAGGCCAAGGCCAACTTCTCCAGGTGACTCTATCGTGTCTCGGCATCTAGAAGTGATTATCCAGGATGTTGGATGGCGACTTCTTCCCTCACGAGGATGCCGCTAACGGCGTGATCGGAGACGGTGAGATACAGCAACAGGGGCTTTTTTTCCTTGGGCTTAGATAGTAATGGTGGTGTGGATAGATAATCTTTGAGGGTCGCCAAGGCTTCTTTCTAGTTGTCGTCCCACACGAACTCCTTTCCCTTCTTGAGGGTTACTTGTTTGATAGCCTCGAGATTAACCTACTAAGGGCCACCATTCTTCCTGTCAACTTCTAGATGTCCCTGGGAGTTTATGGCTTTGGGATCCCTTGGACCGCTTTGATATGGGATTAGCTTCAATTTCCCGATGAGTAACGATATATCTTAAGAACTGCCCAGAACTGAAGCCGAAGGAGCACTTGGAAAAGTTGAGCTTCATCTTGTATTCTCGAGCATGTCGAAGGCTTGGTGTAGGTGTAAAATTTGGTCTTCCGCTAGTAAAGACTTTACTAGCATGTCATCAATGTACACCTCCATGTTTTGACCGATATGTTTAAGAAACATCTAGGTTACCAGCTGATAGCTCAAGTTTTCGCCCGAGATAACACTACAAGCGCATAAACGCAGAGACCAAAGGTTCGGGATCGAATCCACAGAGACCAAAGGTAACACAAAGAAATAGAATCAAACAGCCGGCTAATGCTAAAAAGTCATCTCGTATAATGATGCAAAAATCGAGAATAAGAAAGCTAATAAACGCAGGCAGCAAACAACGAGGTTGTAAATCAATCAAGGAAGTGTTGGGCGTCGGGTATTCTCAATGAAACGATTCATTGTTGATTCAAACTACAGGCTAGGGAAGAGGTTAAGAACCGTCTTGAACTCAAATTCTAATGTGGAACTGATCTACTTTCGTACTCACAGCTCCCTACGCACTAGAAACCTCGAGAGTAACTTCCGTTGACCATCAATTTCTAGTCTGCAGTACTAACAGGTTTGATAGGTTCACAATTCACTTAAACATCAACTTTCGTTGGCTTAAGAAGAATTGCTCATTGTGGGAACCGAAATTCTCACTGTCAATGTTTACGTGGTTCACGGATTCTCTGTGGCCAAAAAGCGATAAGATCAGATGATGAACACGAGAAATTAGGTTAAGGTTACGAAATTAAGCTGCGAGATATGATCAAACAAAAAGCGTGAGTAAAACGTATAAACGAAAAGTATACGAGATTCAGGTTAACGAGATTCAAATTATGAAACTATGAGATGAACAGATTACGAAACGAAACAAGTAGATAACGAAAGTGAATCAGTACAAAACAAATTGCGAAGCGATATGCATTTAACGGTTGTAAAGTAATAAGATTCGTAAGAATAGGTTAACGTGAACGAATACAAAATGAGTACAAAAGCGAATCAAAAGTAAACGAAAAACGTAAGAGAATAACAATTCGACAGACACAGATAACGAAGAAAGTTAAGGGATCTTATTCGAATTCGTGATCGGAGCGTGCGCAACCGGTGTTAAGCCGTGGCCGCGAACTGTTGGTGAAAACACTAGAACTACAGCGTAAACTCGTTACCTAGTTGAGACAAAAGCAAAGTAAGAACCCTAGTTTTTCTAAGTGTTTTGCGGTGACGAAAAAGTTGTTCCTATATCTCTTCCTTTGCACCCTTTATATAGGTCTTCGTGGGCTTGGCTCGTTTCCTTTCTCGTCTCCGATTCGTGCATATCTTTTCGTGGAAATATTCCTTTTTCCCTGATTTGCATATATCTTTTTGAGATCCTTCCTTATCTTCTCGAAACTTGACATTTTCATGAAACCCTAGCGAACCGTCATTGCAAGTGGGCCGGTTCTCGCCCGAAAATTGTAAGTGGACCGTTATCGCGGTTTGGGCCCATTCGGGCCGTTTCGCGGCAGTGTTATTTTTACGATTTATTGCGGAAAATCGTTTCTCGTAAGAATAAGCGGCAATAGCTTCTTTGACCGATAAGGTCGATCTTATAGTTTAGACTCTTCCGGTGTTTAAGTTAACCGTCCTCGTTTTACACGATCGATACAAGTCCACAAAAAGAACGAATCCTTGCGACTATTGTCATGACGGTTTGAAGGAAACTCCANGAGAGACGATCAAGTGACGATTCGAAGGAAATGACGATCGGAAAGGACGTGGTTAAGTCAATGGACTACGGCTGAACGTTATCTGCGTCTCAGTGCCAATCGGTGCCAAGACAGACACTCTGTCTTGGCGCCAATTTCTTGGTGCCAATTTGCGCTAAGGCGGACCTCCGGTCTTGGTTCCAATCAACGTC
>OVAN01008083.1:0-18697 GCA_900406275.1 Anastatica hierochuntica | reverse complement strand
TATATATATATATATATATATATAAAGCTTCTGTTCAAGAAAAAACTAAACCTGACTGAGAAATTTGCATCACACCTTCCCTAAAGATGACAGAAGAAAGGTTTGACCACTAAGTGCAGTTCACGAAAAAGCCAATAATAAGGAAATCGGAGCGTGCAAGAAACCGCCAATCAAGTGCTTCTTGCAATGAAAAAACACGATACTGGTAGCAGCCTGAGCACATGTAATCTTGTTCCATATCTCAATAGAAGAAATTCCACTTAAAAACGAAGCTTGATATAACCTGATCATCAACACACACAAAATCAATATCAGAACTGCAATACTTATGCTCAAACTACTAAAGAAATTTTTTTAACAATCCAGTAACCATTGAAGGTCTTATCGAAAGAATAAAAATAAAAATATGCAAGTGTCAGTAAAAGTCATAACTATAAGAACAAATAAAGCACAGAATAGAACCCAATTTCAAAATTTTAAAATCGTCAGTCAAATTAATCTCAGATCTGAATGAATGAAGAAATACAAAATCCAATTCGAGGACATAACAAGAAAAAACACCACTGAAGCGTAACCCTAAAAAATTCGTTCAGAACAATCTGGATTCGTCAAATCCGATTCCATCAGATCTCAGAAGCGCGACTCTAATCATTAAACAATTCTCGAGAAGAACCCAAAACCAATCCGAATGGGCGCAAAACAAAAGCGAACCAAAGAGAGGATTCAATTGAATCAGGAGAAACAAGAACGCAAAGATCTTAAGGGTTACCTCAAGAGCCAACAGGCATAACCTCCGTCTCCGACGACGGGAAGAGACGATTTTCAGAGCTTATCCTCCACCGCTCTATCTCTCTTTCTCTCTCTCTCCTTACCGCGTATTTTTGTGCGGTTCTCGTGGTAACTAATTCTATATAAATATCTCAGCTAATATATATATATTATTTGAAAGAAAAGGAATATATATTATTGTGTAATATTATGGTCGTGTATATTGTGGGTGGTAGTTTTGATCACCTGCATCTCGGTCTACATTATCAAATTACACATACACCGTGGATTTTTCATTAATGACGTCATCTCCTATCTAATGATTTTGGGAATTTTAGTATCAACTTTGATATATTCATACGCCGCCTCTCTAGCCTTTTCCTTTTATAAATTCTGCATCCCACTCCATGTTGTAACAGACGATAAGTACCTTCTTTGACTTTTCGTACGAGTTTATTTCACGTTTAATTTTACGCGCTTCTAGAATTTCTTATTCATGTAGAAAAGGAATTTCTTAGTTTTTTTCTCATCTATAAAAAAACTTTTATTCATTACCATATCAAATACATCTAATCCGTTCACAGAAGCTGGCAAAGACTTATAATCTTTCTAGAGCCAAAAACAAATGAGTCACATGCCTGACCTTCGAAATCAAAGTTATAATAAACTAAGAATAATTAGAGCATCATAACTAAATGACATGATCAAACCAAAACGACGATAGATCATTAAAAAGGAAAACCAACAAGACGAAATAATCATAACTCAAAAACCAAAATATAGCGAAAGCATCGGAGATCACATTATTTAGGGCTTAAGAAAGAGCTCATTATATTGCTCATCTCCATGACGAGCCACGAGCCAAACCAACCCTCATTTTATTGCTATGAAGTCACTAGGAACTAGATGAACGACAATCCAAAAGACGATATCGAGACCTTTTATTAGCAACTGACTTCCATGGCAAAATGCTTAAATCTTCGATCCCTTGTATACAACCCAGAAAGGATTACTGTATATTGAATTAAGGAAGAGGTAGCCCTCTGATTACGTCGCTTCGCCATTCTTGAAATCGAGAGAAACACACTTCAAGTAGTGAAACAACCAAAACAGCCCCAAATCAAGAAAAAGCGCTCCATAGAGAACCTGAATCACTGGACTCGAGATCCTAGAACAGGGAGCAAAATCTTCCGAGACACAAATATCCAACCAACACCATAAGGCATAATCAAATATATTATTTTCTTTTTAATATGATCATACATTTTATCTTCACAAACGAGCTTAGAAAACCTGAGAACTCACCTCCAAGCACAACCAGTGAAAAGTTGAATCGAAAGAGAAAGAGCACACGTTGAGGGGGATCAAACCCTAAAAAGCATCCTAAGTATAATCTCCGCGAGTTAACACCCCGAGATCCATACCTATTTGACCCAGATCTAGATCCACCGCCTCACCATGACTCCGACTAAACAAACAAACCGCCAGCGCTCTCAACCTTCAACGAAACTACCACCGGATTGAACCTCCTTCGCTAACCAAAAACAAATGAAACCAAATTCGACTAAATACAAAGAGTACTACTTTTAATCCAACTCTCACGATGCCGAAATGGCCAGCGGAGGAGACAAAATCGTGGACCCCCTTTTTGGTCGACCTCTTGGCTTTTTTCTCTTTTTCTGATTTTTTATTCGGAATTTATTAGTTAAACAATGGTATTTTAAAGTTAAAATCTCTCATTTTTGAGGTGTTTGGCAGACACACAAAAAGTTATTGTTCATCATTCTCTTCTCTCTTCTAATCCAAAACTAAGTGTAATAACCCGGTTTTGGCCCCGGTTTTCTTCAGTAACCAAAGTCTTAACCAATTTTTATCTAAACCGAGCCTTAACCCTTCCTATTTAACCTAATTAACCTTAAAAACCTAAGCTAATTCGACAAACCTTTTTCCCTTAGAGCCGACAACCAGAGGCCATGAAGACATAGGATTTTCGCCGCAAAAAAATGGGGAGAAGAGAGAAATGGAGAAAGGAGATGAAGGCTACGCAGTCTCTGCAAAAGGCATACAGATATTTCATGGGAAAATAAACGATCGGCCAATCAAATCAACAGTTTTCGATCTGAAATTTTACATAAGGTAAAAGACACGTCAATCTTCGTTCTCCATTTTACAGAATGCAATTTCGAGATATCTACTGAAAGTTATAGGCGTTTTTCTAAGAGGTTCTTGTGCTGTCTGAATCTACGATCAGTCCGATTTTGAAGGACGTTTCCGAGGGAAAATGGAGTCCGATCGGAGTGAAGTCAGAGCCCACGGATAGAGGACATCCGTAGCTATAATATTACCATTCGGATCTAGGAATTAACGGTTAGTTTTAAAGTTATAGGCTTGTTTCTAAGCGCTAGAGAATCTGTTAGATTTCCAGAACTGGCATGTTGGTGTGTTTTTCGAGTTTGTTTAAATTAACAGAGGATTTCTGAGCTTATCTTCTGGTTGTTCAATTTAGGGACTCATATGAATCCTCTGGTAAAAGGAAAACCGATTTCGGGTTCATATGAGTGGAGAATCGCGTCCCGGAAGTTGGTGCAGCGAATCTGTCCACTTCAAAAGGAAGTGGAAGAGCTCGAGTTCGAGGATTCCAAAGAGTTGCAGATGACACGAAACATTCCCGAGAACGTGTCTTCCTTCGGTTAGTAACATTACTTTTTTTCCCCTGTCCGGGTTTTATGTTTGGAAAGTTTCCAAATATGACAGGTTTCCATATTTGGTAGTTTTCCTTTTTAGGAAGTTTCCTTTTAGGGCATGATTCCCTTTTTGGAAACTTTCCTTTTTGGGCAGGTTTCCTTTTTGGATAACTTCTATTTATGGAAGGGTTCCATAAATAGTAAGTTTCCATTTTTGGAAGGTTCTCGTTTAAGGTCTAATTCGGATTCTTATTCCAGGTCCCTTTTCGGAAGGAGGATCAGCAAAGGAGAAGAAAGATGAGGGTCATCATGGGGTAAAAGCTCAGAAGGAGGATCATTAGTCAGCAGTTCTAGAGTCGTCTCTTCGATGTGGCTAATAAGGTGAGGAGTTCTCGTCCCCGTTTTACTCGTTGTCTGTTTAACTTCGTTAGACTAAGATTAGAGTATCGGCCAGTGTCGAGCTATAAGTCTCGGCACGAATATGTACTATGTATTATGTATTGCTATGACATAATGTCTTATACGCCTAAGTGCGATTGTTTGTTGGGTCGCTAAGTCGAGCCTATGCTAGGAGGTCTTATACGCCTAAGTGCGATTGCTTGTTGGGGCGCTAAGTCGAGCCTAAGCTAAAACCTGAACTGTGAGAAAATAAATTTGTTTAATGAAAGGACTAGGTTAAACCGGCATTTCTTGAGAATTACGTAAGAAATAGTGATTGCGTGTAAATGAATGAGGTGATTATGTGTCATCGTGTGATATTCAATGAATGAGGCCCACCCAGTCAACGGGTGAGATTCGCCGAGGGGAGGCACACACGGGCACGACGTAGTGGCGCGTGGAGTAGCTCTGCGGATAACATGCACGAGGAAGACCCTGACGAGGGAGAACCCGGGTGCTGGTGGGTTGGTAGATAACACGCGCAGGGAACCTGACAGAGGAGAACCTGGTGTTACAGTTGGGTGAGTAGGCCGACATTGAGGCACACCTTGCGGGTGAGATACGCTGACGTTGAGGCACACCTTGCGGGTGAGATTCGCCGAAGCAGGCACACCCAGTGGGTGGGTGAGGTTTGTCGAATGTTACACCCTGTCGTTTAAAGCGTTGTGCTGTGTCGTTTATGAGTCGTTATGTGTGGTGTTGTTTAGTAAATGCTTGCGCGGCACACTAAGTGCTTTCTGTGCTCTATAGGGGTTGTGGTCTAGTTCTAGTTTTTCGGGGTTAAGCGGGTAGCGGGTGAGGCGGAGTCAGGTCCGTCCTCACTGAGTGACTTGTTTGAAAAGTCACTAATCCCTCTCTTTTCCCCCTTTTTCTCTTTTGTGTTTTGCATGTTCGGTTAGAAGCGAAAAATTAATGAAAGGTTGGTGAAGTTTGCTCCGGTTTTGGCGGTACCAGTTGGGACATTCCGGTCCTCTCGGGTTGGGGTCGTTACACTAAGCTTCTCGTTTCTTCGACTCCGATGGCTATGAAGTCTTCGTATTTTGGCATTTTGTTTGGTATCAATAAAAATTCGATGATGAACCGATTCTTCTTCGTCGCTTATAAAGCGGCGAGACTTTCTTCGGCTTAGACCGATTTCACTTTCGACTTATATCGAGTATTTTTAGCGAAATTTATCGTTTTGGTTTTCGACCCGTAGTGGATTAAATCTGGGTCTTTTCGATTTTTGGTCCCGATCTCTGATCAATTTTGGCCCATCGTCCTCTTAGTCCTAAGCTTTAATCCCTGAATCGGTTCTCCGGAAAAGATTTACCCAAACTCGTAGAAAGTAATGACCCACTCTTTCTATAAGTCATTTCAGTCACGACTTAAACTCTTCTGATTAAACTTGCGATGAGATGAGTGGGCTTTCTTTATCCAGTGAAGACATCAAAGAAGAATCGAAGAAAGGTTGCTATGACGATGAAGCATAGAAACGGGGATGGAAGATTAACGTCACTGGTTTTCAGCGGTGGTGAAGGGTGATTGATGTCACGTTCTCTACAAGCTTCTGGAATAGTCACACCGCAAGCAACTCAAGAGAGATCCATTGAGGAGGAGACACGTGGCTGCTAAAACAATTCTCATAAAATGTATTATTTTATGTTATAATCTTCTTGGATCTCAAATCCATCACCAAATAATCTTAATTTTTTTTGTAACTTTGCTTTGGGGCTAATAAATTATATATCGGTAGAAAAAACAATGGTATTTTCTCTGCATAAATTATCTCATATTTTTCGGCTCCAAATCTCTGGTGTCCTTTTTGTTTGGTTCTGGTTGGTCTTTGTGTGCGCTTTCGGTTTGTCTTAGAACAATTTCAGTTGGTGAAGTTTCGAGGTTCAAGAGTTGTGTTCGTCCTTGGTTACATCCTATGATTCAACCAGACTTTTTGGTAAGGGATTATGGAGCTTTGACTCAATTGCATTGATAAGTCAGTTGTCGATTGTCATCCTTATCCTTCGTCGGCGACTCAGGTACATGTAACGAGTTTGTTTGTGGTTCCTTGAAACAATATAAAGAGCGTCTTTTTAACTCAAATAAGCACGGTCAAATTAGTTTCTCGCTTAAATATGCTCCTAATCTAGTTTGCTTTGCCAATTTGGTTGTTGTTGCCCTTGATCTACTTTGCTTGTAGTTTTAGCTTAAACCTTATAATAATAAGTTATAAGTATGTCCGCTTGGTTTCCTGTTTGTGTACCGACAATTGGCTGTAGGAGGTTTTGTTCACCTCGCCGACTTTTGAATTCATAAAGGTGATCTGACTTTGCCGGCTGAAATCTTTATATTAGAATATTTTATTTTTAGACTTTGTATCTAATTTCTATATAATAAATAAAACTACCAAATGAAAATTTTTTTTATCTCATATATTCCACATATACCTTTATATATAGATTTTTAAAAATATTTTATTATTTCATCGAATTTAGTTAATGCAATACTACAAAATAATTATGACCAACCCAAAATTGAAGTTATTCTCACCAAAGTGGACATTCAGATCGGATTCGGTTTGGATCAATACGTGTTGGTTTCCGAAAGCATAATATAATCCGAATGAGTCCGAGTTCGAGTTCAGTTCAGGTTTACTCGATTCGAGTGGAATTTAATAATATAAAACAAATCCGAGTATATCCAAATTATTTTGGGTTTGGTTTATATTTGAGTATTTTCGAATTTTATGAGTTTGATTTGAGTTTTTCGGTATTTACATATCTTTTTAAGTTTTGGATTCGAACTCGGTTCACTTTCAATTTTTGGATTTTTATGTTTTTCGGATAAATGTTAGATGAGTTTGGATAATATCCGATACTTAAAATACCATTGAACAGAATTCATTTGGGTATTTTACAAATAGGTTCGGATTAGAATTTTCCGGATCTGATCCGGGTCAATTTTACTCGGACTTTTTTGTCCGGTCCTAATCCTCACCGAAGTTAAGTTACAGGATCCATAAGCCTAAATGAAACCTCAACACTTATATTTTTCTTTTCCAGCAATTCAGCTTCTTCTTCTGCATAACAGTACGGAGGAATCGGAGAGCAATGGAGTTTTACGACGAAGACAGGCCTCGATTCGTCCTCCAATCTCGTCCTTCCTCCTCTCGCACGACGGAGGAGGAAGATCCCAAAATCCCCAACAAGATCTTCATCTCAATCACCGTTTGTATCTCTCTCCTCATTTTGTCTCTATCCTTCTTCTACTTCGAATCCGAGCCTTCCAA
Source organism: Anastatica hierochuntica (assembly GCA_900406275.1). NCBI lineage: Eukaryota > Viridiplantae > Streptophyta > Magnoliopsida > Brassicales > Brassicaceae > Anastatica > Anastatica hierochuntica. The sequence continues at coordinate 11,542 of OVAN01008083.1, read as the reverse complement.
ATCACTCCTCTTGTGGCTTTCACTGTCCATACTCGTCGGTACTTTCGCGCCTAGTTCTCTCACCGGTGGTAATATTCGCGTCGGTCATGGGCAGATCTTGGAGCCAGAGCAGATCCACGATGAGCTGCCGACGGACAACGAGCGTGATTCCAGGAGGAAATCAGCGAATAAGCGATCTAGTAAGGGTGCGAAGAATGATAGTCCACCGGAAAACACTTCTTCCTTAGCTGAAGTTTCGAGAAAAGTGGATCGAAATGCGATTCCGAATTCTACGGAGAACGGATCTGTGAAGGAAACAAAGGATTGGAGCGAAGAAGATATCGAGATTTTGAAGAAACAGCTGATTAAGCATCCGGCTGGTAAGCCTGGGAGGTGGGAGACGGTTGCTTCGGCGTTTGGGGGAAGATACAGGACAGAGAATGTTATCAAGAAGGCGAAAGAGATCGGAGAGAAGAAAATCTACGAGAGTGACGATTATGCTCAGTTTCTGAAGAACAGGAAAGCTTCGGATCCGAGATTGGCTGACGAAGACGCTGGTAATGGTGGAAGCGAGGAAGCTAATAAGGAAACTTGGAGTAATGGAGAAGACATTGCACTGCTGAATGCCCTTAAAGCTTTTCCAAAGGAAGCAGCTATGAGATGGGAGAAGATAGCAGCTGCAGTTCCTGGGAAGTCCAAGGCAGCTTGTATGAAGAGAGTTACAGAGCTTAAGAAAGGTTTTAGGAGCTCTAAAGCTGGAGCCAATTAGCTAGAGACAATCCTATGAGGTAACTTTACAAAAAGCTTTACTCTTTACGAAGATGGTGAAGAAATTGTAAGAACATTAAGCCACAAGAATCTCTTTTCCATTATAGTTGCTATGATTGTTATGTATATAATCTTCCTTAGGCTTGGTGATCTTTCTAGAAGATGATAGCCAGCTTGGGAGATCGAGATGATGAAATGCTTATAACATGTTCCTTAGGTGGTGGTTTATAGGTTTACTTGTCAATTAGGTCTCATAACGCGTATAGGTAAATTACGTATCTGGAATTGAGAAGTCTATTTAGTAGGTCCTGGCTCGTGCTTTTGATGTTGGAGTGGTTTGTTATTTCATCCACTGGTTATATGATTGTTGGTTTGGTAAAAGTGTATTGAGGGTTTTTACCAGGTTTTCATATACCATGTCAACCCCAATTGGTTCTCATCAAAGTTGTGCTTCTTGGATTTAATTCTTTTGAAAGTTTGATCGGAATAATGCAAAAAGGCAATACTCTTTATGGGTTTGGCGAGGGGGGAAAAAGGTGTGAACTAGCATGGAAATGGTTTGGGTTCATAGTTGTTTTCAGATTGTAATGTCTATTACTAGTTGAATATGATTGCTAAATCTATCATTGATCCATGAGAACATTGTAGTAGAATCTCGGTATCCTCAGTCACATAAGATTTGATCTTTTGGGGGGTAGAATATGCTTGGCTTTCATGGCTTTTCAATCTTCTTGTGGTACAATCCTTTAAGATCTGTGGAATAAGCTTATGCGTGATAAGAATGGGATCAAACAGAGACATAGCTAGTAGTTGAAATTCACGGAATAAAATCAAGAAAAGCAACATCTATGGACCAATTTTTTAACCTGAATATAACACAATCTTTCCTACTGACATGAACTCCATATTGCAGGAGATTTGGTCGAATTACGGCAAAGATGAGGAGAGGAAGAACAGTTTTGTTGCTGCTGCTTGAGTGAGTTTATTACTGCAAGTCCCATAAGTAATTGATTCAGGAAGTTTCTACAAACAATATGCCAAAGAAACTAACATAGGTTTATTACTTCCTCAACCTCAAGCTTTGATTCCAATTACAAGACTTGGTCAGCTGTGTATCCTTTCCCAGACATTACCTTTTTCCACTAGGGAAACATTAAAAGAAAATAAATACTGTAATACTCTTAAACAGAAGTAGCATTTTCTTCTCTCTTTTTTTTTTTTAACATTTAAACACTTGATTTAAAGATTTGGAAATCTAAACTACGTAATAGAGTTTACATAGCAAAAGATTCTCTTGATACGATAATTGTGTCTGTTCCTAAATTGATCAATAAGTGGAAGCCTCTTGGTCCGGTGGTTGATCAAGTGTTAATTAATGTTTTTACACTAAAAAGTCAAATGATCAATTTTTCGAAGATGCTCAATTTACTGCAGATTAATGGAGGCAGACTTATAAGAAGTTTTCAGCGCAGTGCAAGTGAGGACCGTTCGTCTCGCAAGCAAATGGAACAAAAAAATTTGTCCGATGAAACATTGTCTTTGTAGTTGTTTCTCTAAATTTGTAATAGCAGTGTAATAATTCAGACGATAAAAAAATTGATTAATGTTATAATATTACTATAATTTTATCGTATAGATAAATGGTGATAATGACTGAAAATTTATACCTGCAATTTTAGGAATACCGAGAAAATGGAACGGAGGAGAAGAGAGGATACGAGAGGAACATGTTTATTACTTGTGTTCTTGATGATTTACAAATGAAGTTTTACATTCTATTTATAGCCAAAATGAGTGAGACATTTGGGATCCACACTTACCTATAATTGTATAATTTTTGACAATTACTAACCTAGCTAATTTGAATTTACTAACCTAGCTAGTTTCAACTTATAAGACTCCCCCCTTGGAGACCAATGTCGTCATAATCTCTTGCGTTATGTTCTTTGTTGTTTCGTTAAAAACCTTTCTCGGAAAACCCTATGGAAAAAAATCATAGTAAGGTAAAAAGAGTACAACTACGCAAGCTCCCCCTCAAATAGAGCATATTATAGGTCTCGTAGATGGCGCATTCCGATGTTATAGACATGTTTTCTGAATACAGTAGCGGGTAATGACTTCGTGAAGAGATCGGCTGCATTGTCACATGATTGAACATATCTTATTTCAATTTCTTTGTTCTTCACGAGTTCTTGAGTGTATGAGAAGAACTTTGGGGGTATATGTTTAGTCCTGTCACTTTTGATATACCCTTCTTTCGTTTGGGCTACACATGCTGCGTTGTCTTCATATAGGATTGTTGGTTCTGGATTTTTTCGAATTCCACTACTTCAGAGAATGTGTTTGCTTATTGATCTTAGCCACACACACTCTCTACTTGCTTCATGGAGTGCTATAATTTCAGCATGGTTCGAAGAAGTTACCACGAATGTTTGCTTTTGAGACCGCCAAGATATAGTTATACCTCTGATCGTGAAAACATATCCAGTTTGTGATCGAGCTCTATGTATCTGATAAGTATCCTGCATCTGCAAAACCAATAATTTCGGCTTTAGAATCTTTAGGATAGAATAAACCTAAATCAGTGGTCCCTTGCAAATAACGGAAGACATGTTTAATCCCATTCTAATGTCTTCGTGTAGGGGATGAACTGAATCTTGCCAAAATATTAATTGCAAATGGTATATCTTGTCGAGTACAATTTGCAAGGTACATAAGAGCTCCAATTGCACTTAAATATGGTACTTCATGGCCAAGTATTTCCTCATTTTCCTCAGGTGGTCGAAATGGATCATTTTTGATATTAAGTGATCTGCCGAACATATGAGTGTTGAGTGGAGTCGCCTTATCCATGTTAAAGCGTTTTAACACTCTTTTGGTATATGTGGATTGATGCACGAATATACCATTTTTTGGATGCTCAATTTGTAAGCCCAAACAAATTTTTTTTTTGTCCGGGATCTTTTATTTCAAATTCTCCTTTTAGATAATCTGATACCTTTTGTATTTCACCTTGAGTTCCAATGATATTAAGGTCATCTACATATACCGCAATAATTACAAATCCGGATGTAGTTTTCTTGACAAAAACTCATGGGCATATAGGATCATTTACATATCCTTCTTTTGTTAAATGCTCACTGAGATGATTATACCACATACGTCCATATTGTTTTAACCCATATAATGATCTTTGCAATTTTATTGCACACAACTCTTTGGATTTAGAGCTAAGAGCTTCTGGAATTTTAAAGCCATCAGGAATTGTCATATATATATATATATATATATATGTATCCAATGATCCATACACATCCATGAGACGCATTTCAAGATTTTCTTTTGCTTATAAATTCATCAAGAATCTAAATGTAATTGCGTCCATGTCAGAGAATATGTTTCCTCGTAATCAATTCCAGGCCTCTGAGAAAAACCTTGGGCCACGAGACGAGCTTTATATCTCGTAATCTCATTTTTCTCATTTCGTTTTCGAATGAATACCCATCTATATCCAACTAGTTTAACATTCTTGGGTGTGATTACGATAAGTCCAAATACATTTCGTTTGTTAAGCGAACCTAGTTCGACTTGTATTGCATCTTTCCATTTTATCCAATTATGTCTCTTTTGACATTCATATATAGAGTTCGGTTCTGGATCTTCGTTTTCTTCATTTATTTCTTTTGATAAAAGATATGAGAAAACATCGTCAATATTATTCATTTCATTTCGTTTCCATATCTTTCTATCATGGACATAATTGATAGAAATCTCATGATTTCCTTCAGATTCATGATGTTCTATATTGTTGTTAGGTTCATGATTTGCTTTTTCCAAAATATTTTTTGTTATTTTTGGAGTATCTTGTTTTTCAACTTCCCTTCGTTTCCTAGGATTTTTATCCTATGAATCAACACGTCTACCGCGTTTCAAATGTGTTGCAGACTCTCGTGTACCATCCGTTATTTCACATTTTTGTGGTACTTCTATACGAGCAGGAGTGTTTGCAACGGGTATATGTGATTTGGTTACCGTTTTGGTATCGGCAAACGCATCAGGTAGCTGATTTGCTATACTTTGTAAATGCATGATACGTGAACTTCTAGTTCTGACTGTTTTGTAGGAGGATCAAGGTGTAAGAGAGATGGTAAACTCCATTTGATCTTTTTCCTTATTTCTTTATTTTCTCCCCTTTGAAACGAGAATTCTTTCATGTCAAAGTGGCAATCAGCAAATCGTGCCGTAAAAACATCACCAGTATGTGGTTATAGGTATCTTATTATTGATGGAGAATCAAAACCAATATATATTCCCAGTCGTCTTTGGGGTCCTATTTTTGTACGTTGTGGTGGTGCTACCGGAACATATACCGCACAACCAAAGAATCTCAGATGGGAGATATTGGGTTCTCTACCAAATACCAAATACCAATTGTAATGGAGAATATCTATGGTATGCACTTGAAATTAATCGAATGAGTGCTTCTGCATGCAAAATGGTATGTCCCCATACAGAGGTCGGGAGTTTCAATCTCATGATTAATGGTCTTGCAATCAATTGCAGACGTTTAATTAATGATTCAACCAAACCATTTTGTGTATGAACATGAGCAACAAAGTGTTCAATTTCAATCCCTGATACCATACAATAATCATTAAATGCTTGGGATGTGAACTCACCAGCGTTATCTAATCTAACCTTTTTGATTGGATAATCAGAGAACTGAGCTCTTAATTTGATTATCTGAGTTAGAAATCTCGCAAATGTCATGTTACGAGATGATAACAAGCAAACATGTGACCATCTACTGGATGCAATAATTAATACCATAAAGTAGTAGAATGGTCAACATGGTGGATGTATTGGTCCACAAATATCACCTTCGATTCGTTCCAAAATTTTGGTGATTCCTTATCAATTTTGGTAGGCGATGGCCTTATGATTAGCTTCTCGAGAGCACATGCAACACATCATTTTATTACCCTGATATATATATCTTGGGTTTTCATTGAATGACCATGTGAACTTTCAATGATTTTTCACATCATTGAAGTGCCTGGGTGACCGAGACGGTCATGCCATAATGTAATATCTTCTGGGTTTCTTTTGGTCACGAGATGCGACTCTATTGCATCAATATAAGTATGATGTAATCCAGAAGGTAGTTCTGGAAACTCTTCCAGTATAAGGTTTTTGCCTGATTTTTCAGAAGTTATGTATATATACTTCTTTCCATTCTCAGTCGCAGACTGAGTGTCATATCCTTGAAGATATATATCTTTGAAATTCAAAAAATTCCTTTTATAATTAGGAGAATATAAGGCATTTTTTATGGAAAACTTTGTTCCATTAGGCAACATAATGTTTGCTTTGCTAATTCCTTCGATCAGGTCTGTAGGACCCGATATTGTGCTGACAATAATTTTTGCCGACTTTAAATGTGAGAAAAATCTCTTATCTTTCAATATAGTGTGTGTTGTACCACTATCTGGTATGCAAATTTCTTTACCAATTTGCTTGATTGTTGCTTCATTTGCATTCTTATCCATTTCTATAATACTTGATTAATATTAACGAAGATAAAGAAGATTTCATAAATAATCATTAATGATAAACTCACATATAAGTACAAGCATACCATAATTATATATTAACTATAAGCACAAAATAATTATACATTAATTGAAAAAATGACGATAATAATTTTATAACATCTCTTGGACATTATTGAATTTGATTACTATAGGCATCTTAATTGTCTCCATGAGTGGTCTCATCGAAATCGCCCATAAAGTTTTAGGACTCAAGGTATGTTGATGTTGTACCCTCGAAGTGTTCATTAAGATTCACTTCTTTTCCTTTGCCTTTTATGGCCTCTTGGTACAATTTACATATGTGTGGAGGAGTTCGACATACTTGAGACTAATGTCCCTTAGATCCACATCTTTAACATACATTTTCATTTTTATGAGTAGGATTCTCCTAGGATTCTTTCCCTTTCACACGATCAAACCGATTCTGTGTGTTTGGTCCCCTTTTTCTCAGGTTGTAATCCCTTCCATGACCATGATTAAATTGACGATCACGACCACGAAAGAAAAATTTCTCCTTTTCGGATTTTTTACATCCGTTGCATTTACCTCGGGGGCTGTTTTAGTTCCCGAGGGTCGGGTATTGTGGTTTTTTATGAGGAGCTCATTATTTTTCTCCGCTATCTTGAGAGCCACAATAAGTTCTGAAAACCTTGTATATCCATGGTTTCTGTATTGTTTTTGCAGAACATAATGATTTTTGTGGAACGTGAGGTATGTTTTCTAAAGCATTTTTGCTTCCGTCACGGGATGACCGCAATATTGTAATTATGCCACCATCCTCAATATAGCGGAATTATATGCTTCCACCTTTTCAAAATCTTGAAACTGTAGGTGTGCCCACTCATCGAGTGCATGAGGAAGAGTTATTATTTTCTGGTTATCAAACCTCTCTATTAGGGCTTTAGCTTTTTCATGAGAAACATATTTATTTCCTTCTTTTATTGTGTCGAGAATTTTCTCTTGGACTAGATGAAGCTCCATATTGGTGATCCATGTTGTGTAATTTTATCCAGTTATTTCCAGAGCTAGAAACACAAGTTTCTCGATTTTTGCTATTTGAGATTGTTTTGCTATAAAATAAAATTTTTTATTAGAATATCATTAATTTAAAAAGAGCTGTTTACATTAATAATTTATGCAACAATAAAAAGATAAAGAGCATAAATAATTAAATAAATATTCATCCTAAGTTCGTGAGAAGTAAAATCTCCAACGAATAAACCGTAAATACAAGAAAGGATTATCCCAAATAAAAAAAAAATCAATAAAATACGAAACATGATTAAATTGAAAATGAGAAAGAAATTTTTTAAAAAAATATTTTGAGGGAAGATGAGATTTTTGTGTGAAATAAGTGAGTGAAATATGAGTGTATTTATAGATTGAAAAATACTATTCATTAGCCGTTAAAATATTCATTGGATTTTAATTTTTTTTTTAAATTATTACCGTTAGAAATAATTATATTAAGCGAAAATTAAAATGAAAAATTTAAAGATAATGGATTTAATACGTTAAGTTTATATATCTAATATATATGCATAATAATAATAATGATATGCAAACAACAATGATAATATGGCAACCAACCAAATATACACATGAGGAGAAGATAAGTATATTATAAGACAATAATATTGATTTTTTTATCGTGTGGTGAAAACAAAAAGTTTTAAACAACCTTCACAAAAGATAATAATAGAGAGGAAGAAACAGAAGAAACTTCAAACACAAGAAAAAACCAGAGAGATGATCTCCTCATCCTAAAGGAAGGATATTAATGAGATCGAAGCCTAGAATCACGGTTGATGAGATCTTGGATTCACACCGGTCCACTTCGAGATAAATAAGATTGAAATCTCCCGCCCCATGTAAAACTCTTAGCGATATTTTGAACTACCATACTTCCTTTGAGGTGTTCTTGAATAAACTCACATTCTTCAAACTCATGTCGCAGCTTCTCAATCTTACTGAGGAGCATACATTAGCGAGGCCATTCAGTCGGTTTCTCCAAAGCCTCCATTTCCGCTCTGCAATCTGAACCAATTATAATCCTTAGTATATGAATGTCCCGCAGTCTTTGTAGACTCCAAATCACACATTTAGCAACAATACGATTCAGTGAGCACGTGAAGGCCTCACGGGCAATATATATTGATTAGTAAATAAATATTACAAATAGAATTTAAAGCGGCAAAACCGACGGGTAACGAACGATAGGTCGTCGCTACAAAATATAAAGTGCGTAAAATTAAGGCAGTAAAACCGACCGGTAACGAATGATAAATCGTTGCTACAAAATATAAAGTGCATACAAATTAAGGCGGCAAAACCGACCGGTAACGAACGATAAATCGTCGCTACAAAGTATATATAAATGAATGTATAGTTTTTTTTAACTATTATAGTATATATATATATTCAGTCATATCATAGAGTGGTCGTGCTGATAACTTTTATAATATTACTATAATCTTATCGTATAGATAAATGGTGATAATGACTCGAAATTTATACCCGTAATTTTAGGGATACTAAGAAAATGGAACGAAGGAGAAGAGAGGATAGAGGAACGTGTTTATTACTTGTGTTCTTGATGATTTACAAATAAAGTTTTACATTCTACTAGGGGATTTACCGCGCTACGTGCGGTTTATTCTTCAAATTCTTTTGCAAAATTATAATTTTTTTTAAAAATGTGTAAAATATAGCATTTATTTAAAATGCATTTTTAAAATTCTAAATATTGTTAAAGATGGATTGAAAAAATTATAATTTGCTTTTTTAATTTTTAAATATCGTTAATTTTCTACTTTTAATATAAATTTAATTAACATGTCAGACCTACAATTGTAAAAAATATCATGTTTTTAATATTGTAAGTCTTATCTAATTTTATATCTAGTTATAAAAAAATTAATTATATCTGTATTACCTTTTTCAAGTGCCATTAGTTATATAGGAATCAGATTTTTCAAGCAAATGCTAATGCTCTATTAGTTTTGATAATTATCTACTTAGCAAACGAATCAAATTACGTCAATACAGTAATACAATAAACTTGGTTTCTTGTTTCTGAAGTCACAACACTGTGGAGTCTATATAGAGGCATTACTACTACTCCATGACTGTAATATGAGTGTTTTTGATCATTTTTTTCTTTTTTATTTGTTGTGTTGTGTATTTCTTGTTAATTCAATGGTTTAATTTCCCTGCATATTCATCACCCCTATTCCACTAAGTCTCAAACTGAAATTTTATATTTATTGTTGTATTATGAATATGGTTAATATATCTTTATATGATATTATTAAACCAGGTTTAAAAACATGGAGGAATGGGGGAATCAAGGAAGAGACATGATTGAGTTTAACAAAAAAAAAATTGACCAAGAAATAACGTGAAAACAACTTTTGGTCAATTGTCTTTATATTGTAGCAGTACACTCTTTCTTACAGAATTTGAAATACCTTTTTTTTTTTTATCTTGGTTGAGTTAAGATTGAGTTTGAACTTAGCTATGCCTAACTATTAGTCTGTTCTAGTATTATTGTGGCATTGGCCACATGCTTCACTATGCTTTTTTTATTATCAACCACACAATAATCAGAAGTTCTCTCTCAGATTGGATAACCAATCTGGAGGAAATGAGTCTACAAAAGTAAAATCATGGTGAAAAGATCGTGATCCTCGCGCCAGACTATCTGCTATTGTGTTCGCCGTACGTGGAATAAGTGTCAAAGAGAACCCCGGGAAAAGATCTTGAAGCACGTGATAATCTTGCAGTTGTGTATGAAAGGCTGGCCAGTTATCCGGTTGTTGATTAATGTTGGTTAGTTCCGCACAGTCCGTCTGGAATAGCTGACAGTCTATCCGTCGGTTGTGCATCTCAGACATCGCCCATAACAGAGCTTCCAACCCCGAATGAAGTGGTGACAAACTTCGGCGCAGACATTTCACCCCCAACAAGATTACCTTATTGTCTGAATCCGTACAGCTCCATCCAAGTCCAAAGGTGGGATCAAATTGTTTCCAGGATCTATCTACCCGACAAATTAAACCACCCGTATCAGTGGGTTCCACAGGAGGTTGTTCCTCTTCAAGAGGCAAAGTGAATTGCGCTTCTTGCCAAGCCATGGAATTCGTTTCTGCATTTCGGAGGATCTCGTCCACATCCGATTGTACCCCTTGGAAAATTTTCTTATTTCATGCTTTCCATATTAGCCATAAAATCCATGGGAATAGTGCATAGCGATCCTTATCACAATTCCTCAACGGAGTCCGCCAAAAAAGATAATCCATATTTGTATAAATTGAGTCTGACGAGAAGGCCTGCAACTGTTTTGGATCCTTAAACGAATCCCACACTTTCACAAACGAGGTGCTTCACTATGCTTAAATTGATTGTTTTACTCTAATATTTTTAGTCTTTAAAAAATTGCAACATCTAATAGCCAAGGTTCCACTAAGGGAAATTGTAACATATAACTAAAAATCTACCATTATTTAAGAATTTAAATTTCTATAAAATTTAAATTACAATTTTGTCCCCAAATTTTTTTTAAAAGATGGGGTGTTTTTGTAAAACATTCCCATTATTATTATTTTTTTCATTTTGAACTTATTAATTAATGTTTTTTTTGGATATATAGTAAATCACCCTTAAGAAAAGACTAAAACATGTATTCTCATTTGTTATTGTCCATCATTTTTTTTCTTCTAATTTCTAACTTTTTTAATTTTTTGAAGTATGTCTATGGTTATATTCCACTGTTTTGTAAAAAAATATGATTCTAAATTTTTTTGCACAACGTAAGATAACTATTGAAAGTCGTATTTTACCCACTAATGTAAAATTTTTTTTCCAAGTAAGATATTAAATCAACTGAAATTATTGTTATCCATTATTAATTACTAGATAAGTACTCGCATGATACGCGAGTAAAAATAAAATATTTAGTCTCTAAAATTAATAATATGCATAATTATAGTTTGTACGCTTAGATTAAATCCTCTTTAAATCATCCGCTGGCTCGTGTATATAAATTATAGATTAAAATCTACGTTCAGTTTTTCATTTATTGTATATTTACCCAAAATAAAAAATTCTTAGATTGTCTTAGGCTACTGAAAAATTATAAATAACAATAGTTTTAAATGAAGAGAGTGTCCTTAAATAAATTATATATTTCATATTACGTA
>OVAN01008082.1:0-18701 GCA_900406275.1 Anastatica hierochuntica | reverse complement strand
AGGTTGAGTCGCATGTACCTTTGAGTTGGCATGGTGGAACCCAATATATTAGCTCTTTAAGTGCATGAGCCATATTTATTTTCATACTTGTGAGCTCTCTGCCTTGAAGTATTGCCCGATGTGTGAGAAGGTTCAATCGAATCATAGCTGCTAAGGTACTCCTCTTCATCGTTGGATTTTCCTTGCTTTCTTCATCCAACCTCACTCTTTGTTCTTGTGTAAGCACGGTTTCATCAAAAGGTGGCTCTACATATGACTCCCACTTAAGTTTCTCCTCTTCTTCCAATGCTAGTAATTTTCGAATTGTTGCGTCCTTTCTCTGAGACCAATCATTGTAATCCATTGCCATCAAACCTGCAAAGAAAAAGAGGTAGAAAATAAATTAGTAACAAAATAAAAAATGCCTTAGATGCGCAATGATCCTAAGTTTTAAGACGGCCTATTGGTCCTCGGAAACGACGCTAGAAAACTTGATAGCTCAGGTTTTCGCCCGAGATAACACTGCAAGCGCACATAAGTACGTTATAGTGGTTCGGGATCGAATCCACAGAGACCAAAGTTAGCACGAAGAATGACATATCAAAGAGCGGGGTAAATCGAAAAAGATGTCTTCAGTACGTGAAGTCTAATAAAGTTTTCTTTTGTGACCAAAAAAAATTATAGCACTGGTTTTAAACTTTAGCAATAATTTACGGTAAATGACACTTTTTCATAGCCTTTAGAAATTTGGTATGCTATTAAACGTATTGGCGCCTAAAAATGTTATTTTCATGAGATTATTTTTAACTCTTGTCCTCTTTTTAATTGCATTAGACACTAATTAGTGCTATATTAGTGTTTAAGCAGGATAATTGCGCATGTGATGAAAATTTTAGCCAAAAAATCATTAACANTTTTGTCAAAAAAAAAAAAAAAACCAGCGTGTTCTCTCGATCCCCTTTCACTCTGAGACGATTTCTCGATAAAACCTTCGCTAAATCTTAGATTTTCGCCGTCGTTGTTGTTGACGACCTTCTGCTTCCAATTTTCCATGTTGAATTCGTGTTTCTGGGTTTTCAGTTTGTATCTATATAGGGTTCTTGCATCACGGACAATAACCCCTTTTCGATTTTCTCTTGTTGCAAGTAGCTTTGGGTTAGGTTTCGCATTAGTTTGAAGTATTACTATAAGGTATTATTACTTTTCATTTTTTTGGTTTAAGATTTTGGTTTCGAGTCAATGACTTCGACCTGTTTCCATGAGTACTCGATTTGTTTTTCTGTTCTTGAGGGTTTTTTTATATCCTTTGTGTTATAAATCCTTTGTGAATTCTGAATTTTTCTATATTTTAAACTCTTGTTTACTGAGTAATATTCATTTTCTTTTAATGTTCTTTGTGTTATTTTCTTTAAAAAATTCTTCATGTCCTTTGTCCATGAAGACTTTAGATGATTTGTAACGTTTGTCAATCATTTATCTCATTGTTGTTCTATTGTTGTTATATCATGTGTCTTAAGAGAGTGAATATGTTACTTATCTGAATGTCTAACCAACATAGTTATACTCACATATATAATTGGTGGAGGAGTTTTGTTGTGATGTAATATGGAGAAGTCATGCGTTTTGTTACTAGGTATAAAACTCTCTATCATATTTTTTTACTTTTATTTTGCAATTTGTTATGATTTTTATTGATAGTTGGACTTCATGGTTTTCTTTACGGGAATAGCAAGCGTGTGTGAATGCGCAAAAAATTTTTTGAATGCATCAGCGAAAGTTTTGGGTTATCCTACTGAGATTTTTTGTCTGTGCATCGATTGTCGCAATGTTAGTCATCAACCGGTGGATGCATTATTAGATCATTTAGGGATTAGAGGGATGGATCATAAATAAAAGAGGAAAGTATCATCGAGTATGCATGGAGACATGAGTGACGATAAGAATGAAGACGATGAGATTTCTGGTTTGGATGCTTATGACATGTTTAGGACAACTTTCAATGATGAGGAGGAGAGTCCACAATCATAAAAGCCTAGTGGATCTCAATCTGACAATGCTGAAACTACAGAAGAATCTGAGTTTTGTAAGAAGTTGAATGAAGTCGAAACACCACTATATTCGACATGTCTCAAGTACACAAGGTCTCTCCAATCATGGGCCTCTAACACATAAAGGTGAAGAGTGGGATGTAAGAGAACTATATTGATCAGCTTTTGACGATGGTCCATGACATGTTGCCTGATGACAACGTGCTTCCGAAGTCAACATATGAGATGAATAGGTTCTTGAAGGTATTTGGATTTGGCTATGATGCCATCCACGCATGTAAGAATTATTGCATTATGTATAGGAAGCAGTATGATATGATTGAAATCTGCCCAAGATGTAGTGCTTCAAGATGGAAAATCGATAAACACAGTGGTAATGTGAAGAATGGAATACATGTGAAGGTCTTTATATATTTTCCAATCAAGTAAAGATTCCAAATGATGTTTAAATCAAGAAGGATTGTTGAGGAGTTGCAATGGCATTATAGCAATACAACAGAATATGGTACAATACAACACCCGGTGGACTCTATAACATGGGTTCAGGTGAATGAAAAATAGCCAGAGTTTACTGAGGAACCTAGAAACCTTCGGCTAGATATTTCTACTGATGGTATGAACCCTTTCTCTATTTAGAATACCAATTATAGTACTTGGCCAGTGTTATTAGTGAATAATGTGTCTCGAGTGTTGTGTATGAAGCTGAGAATATCATGTTAACGATGCTAATATTTGGGCCAACTGCATCGAGCAACAATATTGATGTTTATCTACAACCATTAGTGTATGACTTGAAAGACTTGTGGAATGAAGGCATTGAGGTGTATGATTCATACTTGAAAGGGAAATGCACACTTAAAGCTTTACTATTATGGAGCATCAGTGATTATCTAGTTTTAGGGACTTTGACTGGATGTAAAGTGAAGGGGAAACAAGTTTGTAATGTATGTTGGAAGGATACACCACATATGTGGTTGAACTTTAGTAGAAAGTATGTCTATTTAGGCAACAAGAAACGACTTAGACCTGGACATCCTTATAGACGCAGGAAATGATCATTTGATAACACTGTCAAGAATGGGAATGCAAGAAGAATTCAAAGCGGAGCAGAAATATTTGAGGCGGTTAAGAATTTTAGGAATGACTTTGGAAAAAAATTAAGTAGAGATAGTAAAAGAAAACAAGTTGAGTTATGTGAAGATGATGTTGTTTTTGAGGAAGAATATGAAGAGGACACTGATCAATGGCGGTGGAAGAAGCGATTAATATTTGTTGACTTACCATATTAGAAGGTTAGTAGTTTTTTAGTAATAATTTACGTACTTACTAATTACTAATATCTAATTCTCTTTTTTTACAAACCCTTTTGGTTTCTTCTCTTAGGATTTGTCGGTTCGTCATAACATCGGTGTTATGCATGTGGAAAAGAACTGGTCATACGTTATATTTTCTGTTCTGATGAGTAGTATTAAATCAAAAGCTGGATTCAAGGCAAGAAAAGAATTGGAAGATATGGGAATTAGAAGACACTTGCACACACATATAAGGGCACGAGAACTTACATGCCGCAACCAACTTAATGGTTCTCCAAGGATGAAACGAATCGATTTTGCAAGAGGTTAGCTAAGTTTAGAGGCCCGATGGGTATTGTGCCAATATTGCAAATTGTGTTTTCGTTGATCCTCATGCTATTAGTGGTATGAAGACACATGATCATCGCGCTCTTATGAAAAATGTACTACTTGTTGCTTTGAGAGAATTGTTGCCAAAAGGACCCAAAGTTGTTTTCACTCGATTATGCAACTACTTCAGTAGGTTGTGTCAGCATGTGATTGATCCTGAGAAGCTAATTTCTATGGAGTCTAATTTGGTAGAGACAATGTGCCAAATGGAGCGGTTCTTCCCTCCTTCATTATTCGATATCATGTTCCACCTTCCAATACACCTAGGAAGGGAGGCATGCTTCGGAAGACCGGTACACTTTCGCTGGAAGTATCTGTTTGATAGATACTCTTTATTTTTTATTTATCTCTTTCTCTATTAGATTGTATGAATTGTAGTTTTTATTTAACTAACAATCTGTTTTTGGGATTGAGTTGTAGGTACATGAAAACACTGAAGGCATATGCAAAATATTTTGCAAGGCCAAAGGCATTTAAGGCGGAGGGATACTTGGCTGAAGAATGTCTTGCCTTCTGTTTGGAGTTTCTTAAGAATACTCTACCAATACAAGAAGCCATCAACCATGATGAAGATGTTTCATGTGACGAACACATCCTTGAAGGTCATCCACTTCAAAAGCCGACTAAAGTTACACTTTCAGATAAATAACGAGACAGAGATTACCGATATATTTTAATGAATGCAGTTATGATGGATCCTTATATTGAGTAAGTTGAACTCTACTTGACTTATATATCTTTTAATCTCGACATTGGTCAATTAAGAGTCTGTTAATAATAAATTTTGAATCTTTTGAAACAGTATGCATTTGGAAGAATTGCAATCTATCGATGTCCGATGTGCAAGAAATGAGACTCTTTGTTGGAAACTTCATACAGAAAGGTTTGCAAACTGGATAAAGGCAAAGGTTTGGACAAAGTAACATATATTTATATAATTCAGTTTCAATTCTATCTTATTCTTTAACATTGAACTAGAAGTTTTTGATTAGATACCTACAAACTCAGAGTGTCATTCTACGAAGTTGAGATGGTTAGCATTTGGCCCAAGATATAATTCTCTATGGTATAAGGGGTATGTTATTAACGACCAACAATTCCACAAAGACGATGGAAAGCGAATGACTCAGAAAAGTGGAATGACAAATGAAGCTTTCAGTATGTGTAGATCTAGTGCTCGAGATAGACGAAAGGCTAACATGGTTGTGTACACAGAGTGATAAAGGAGGTCATTATGATTGACTATCACATGTTTCATGTTCCACTATTCAAATACAGTTAGGCAAACAAAGGGTATGATGTAAAGGAAGAAGATGACTTCACTCTTGTGAAACTCCATATGAACCAATCAACCTTTGAAAAAGATCCTTACATTCTGCCATCACAAGCAAAGCAAGTTTTTTACTGTGTAGAAGACGAATCTTCTCTTTGTTATGTAGTTACGTGGGCGCCACCGAGGGGTTATTAGAAAATGGAGATTGTTAGTGGTACAATGTAAGTGCAGCAAGATGAAGACCTGAGTACTCAATCGTCTAATGATGAAAATTTTTGTGTTAAGGATAATTGTGAAGGGGTCTTACTATAATAATAGCAACCAGTGCTTTTGGTTTTCAGACTTCTATGTTTTTTTGGTTTCCCATTCATAATATTTGATTAATGATTTATTAAATTGTTGTTCTTTAAGGGTGAAACATGAAGAAGGCAAAAGGAAAGACGACTACCGTCCGATATAGCAATCAAAACAAAGTTGTTGTAGTACTGCAAACAGTAACTGAAGAAATTGTTGATAAAGAAATAGCTGAGCAACCCAAGGAAACTGAGACATAGCAACTCAAGGAAACTGAGATTGAGCAACCCAAAGAAACAGAGGTTGAGCAACCAAAGGAAACTGAGATAGAGCAATCCATGGAAACTGAGATTGAGCAACACAGGGAAACTGAGGTTGAGCAATACACGCATTCTGAGGCTAAAAAAAGAGAAAATGAGGACCGACTAAGATTCGTAAATTGGCAAAAGACGGTACGGAGAAAGTAAATGTAGAATTTTCAATAATTGGCAAACATTAAGGGCAAGGTTCAGTGACAATTACATCGTTTCTTGGTCATCTTGTGAGGGAGAAAGTATCGACACTAGTTGATGATTGGAGGTCAGTTGAATATGCAACTAAGCACACAATCTGGGAAGAAATTAAGGTGCTCATTATCTTATATAACTCAGGAAAGTAAGTTACTCAACATTTTTACCTCTCTGAGTGTTTATGTCTAACTTGTAAATTTGTATGCAAGGTTTAATCTGGAAGAAGGTTAGCAAAGAGAAAGCATTTTCAAACAAATGGGCGAAATATGGTGGGTTTCTAAATATAGACTTGTTTCTAAACTTCGAGAAACTAAGGGTGCCAATCAGAGGCTTAAGTTAAAACCAAGCAACATTCACGCTCTTGCATCTTGGAATAATTGGGTGAAGAGTAGGACTTCAACTTCTTTTAAGGTTATGTATTTGTTAATTTTTTCTATTATTACTAATTGTACTTGATGATTTTGATAAATAACTATAATTATCGAATTGCAGGTTAAAAATGAGCAATATAAGGACCTTAGGAAAAATCAGATTCCTCACACAACCAGCCGTAAAGGGATGTTTCGTCTAGCTATGAAAATGTTACGTGTGTGTGTCTTTCTCGTGTGTTGCATTTTCGAATTTTTTAACATAAGTAGTTCATATATTTACTAAATATTATGTCGAAGAAAAAGAGTTATGACCCAAGAAAGGTGAAAGAAGTAAGGTGTGGTTAGCATGACACACTCACTCTTATGGGAGACATGTGAAGAAAGAATTTGCTGATACAATTGTAAGGATATTCATCTAGTTATTAGGAAATAGTGTTTTTTATAATCTTAGATAATCTGACTTATTTGTATTCTTCACAGATATTTGTATTAATCAATTGATAGCCAAATGGACTCCACGGCCACTGAAAATGTCAGAGAAGATGATGTCAGTCAAGTTTTAGGGAAAGATAAATTTGGAAGAGTTAGAGGGATGGACAGAGGGGTTAGTTTGAACAAGATAGATTACCTTAGCGCTAGAGACACACTTGATCAGAAGCTTGAGGCTTCACAATGAGAAATAATGACCATGATTGAAGAATTGCATAATCAAGTTCGTTGTTTAACTGGAAAAAAGTAAATTCCACACTTATTTTTTACTATGGCCAATGAAATCATATTTAAACAATTATTTTTCCTCTTGTTAGCCATTCAATGCACATGTAGATGCTCAGTTTGATGTTTCAAACACAAACAAAGGAGGAATTAAGTGTAAGATATTGGATTGGTGCTCATCAGAAGATGTTATCGGGGAAGGAGAATTCTTCTCCTCTGAACCACATTATATGATTGTTGGGGTCAAATACGGCAACATCAAAATCAATGGTCAAGATTTCTTAGTAACTCACGAGAGGCACCGGTGAACGAGTTCCAGAGCGACAAGAAGTCACCGTAAACAAGGGACAACCGCGTCAGTTCAAAAATCTGAGCAACGGCAAGTCTAGCCGCCCAGACCACCGTCTGGACACCCGAACGGGCGCCCAGACCACCGTCTGGATGCCCTAACGGGCGTCTAGACCACGCTTTTCCGATCGTCTTTTCCTTCGAATCTCGGTTCAAGCGTTTTTTGTTTCGGCCCGATTGGAATCTCCGTTGAAGTTTCGCGGCAATAATCATAAAGATTCGTACTTCCATAAAAAAAACTTCGTATCAATCGTATGAAACGATAACGGTTAACTCAAACACCGAAACTGTCTTCGCCATACGATCGGTCTTATCATTTCGTAAAACCGTCACCACGTAGTCGTGCGAAGAACGATTTCTCCGAAAGAAATCGTAAAAATCACTTTGTCTCTAAACGACCCACGAAGACCCAAAACGCGACAAAAGTCCGTTTCCGATTTCAGAACGAGAACAGGCTCAGTTGTGTCAACGATCTATCCGAATTTCACGAAAGATAAAAGGAAAATACGATAAAGTAAGAATCTGAAGATAAATATGGAATATTCGTCAAGATATGGAATATTCCCGAAAAATGGAATATTTTCGCGGGAGGATATGCACAAATCTAGGGCGGAAAAGGAAACGGATTTAACCTACAAAGGCATATAAAAGGGGGCTAAGGAGAAGAAGGAGGGGGAGAGACATAAATTTCTTCACAACTCATACTTAGAGCTTTAGGTTTTATTTTTGTTTTTTGCTAGCGAGCTGCATCTCGATTAGGTTTACAAGTCTTACGTTGTTAGATCTAGGGTACTCGCCGGCAGCTCCTGCGGCCACAGCTTATCATCTGTTGTAACGCTCAACGTATATTCGAATAAGATCTCTATTGCTCTATTTCTCTTTCGATTCTCTTTTACGTTTATCTCGTCGTATGTTTTCTTCGTACTTTTGATCTACCGTTGTTTGGTTTAGCAGAAATTCGGGACCTTAAGGAAAGTTAGGATTTCTTGGCTTTCCTCCGAATACGAATATCGACAGTGCGAATCTCAGTTCCCACAATGATTGATCGTATTCCACTCGGTCCTAATGCGGCAGCTATTATCGTGAACTATACTACAAAGCCATATGTATTTTTATGGAGGCTTACACCAAGTGTTTGCTCAATAGCCGAAGCTGTTGGGGTCATGATTGATTGGCCAGCTGATAGGGTGGTTTTGGATTCACAGTACAGCTACCCAAGTGGATATAAGACAACGATACATTTTACTTATATTTTCACTGTTTAACTATCAATATCAATTATATGTCTAATATATGCATGACTCTTTAGGCATCTAAAGAAGCAGAAATGAAATGCAACATCTTCGCTTGGAATGGAACTTAAATTGTTGATGAGGGTATACTTTGTTCAGTTGAACTAACTAAAAAGGTAAACCAAATTTCTCTGGGTCTTAATGTTGCAATTATAAAGGTACAGAAGGTGATTGATCGTGATGCTTTTTGTGGAGGCCAAGTTCTAAAACGGTAATGATGGCTGTTGCTGCAAATGAGAGAATACCATGGCCACTTGATAAGGTAGCATTTGCCAGTACGTAACCAAAGGTTTCACCAAAGCAATCACCTTATTTTGATTTACATTTATTTTTATTGATCCAATGTATGTGTTATTAGATTTCTCATGGATCTGTTTTAAGATTTGACTGCCATAGTACAAGTAACAACACTGGTAGCAGCAAAAGTGTCAAACAAAAATGCATCTTGTTTGAATGCAGAGGGTTGTGTTTGTTCAACTGACCCTGATGATCGATTACACTTTGTCCCTTTAGGTTCTAACGCTAGAAAGGTTTGGGTCAATGTGTCAAATATTGGTGATGCTAGTGTGTGGAGACCAAATTTTGAAGTAGAATGTGTTGTTGATGCTATAGGTACCATCATTGCTTGGCCTAATGACAAACTTAAAGTAATTTGAACTTGTTAAGAAATTATGTGTTCTTTGGAACTTGTTAAGGTTTATGTTATTGTGTATTTAAAAGTTCAAATCTTGTAAGACTATATTAATAATATTTGTGTTTCTAATTAATAGTATTTGTGTTTTTTAAATAGTTGGTATTGATATAAAATAGTAAAAAATGAACTAGGAAAAGTTACCAAAAACCATACCAAAAATATAAATTGTAGCTTTAAGAAAATGCTATAGATAAAATATTATAACGAAAGACCAATGCTATTACAAAATTTACTACTGCAACAATAAAATGCTAATATAAATTTTAATATTACAAAAACAAATTGCTATTATAAACTTTAATATTGCATAAGAGATGTGTTATTATAAACATTAATATTTTATAAAAAATGCTATACTAAATCACATAAATAATAACGTACAAGGAAAATGTTATACAAGGTCAAGAACTTTTTATAACTGGCGTATTGAACAAGAGATTTTTCGTTTAGGCTTTCAAGTATGTTCTCAAACTCTAACCCCTAAGCCTCAAGATTAAGGCTAGAAGTTTTAGCAAGAGGGTTATCAAACCACGAGGAGCAATTTCTATGCACTTAGCTCTAAAGATAGATTCATTAATCTAATCCTAATCTAGATGGAGAGGTGGAAAATTCAAAAAGAAAAAAAAGAAAAGAAATTGACAAAATAAAACCAAACAACAAATAAGCTAGATAAGATGAGATCAAGAAATGGAGAAATGCGGTTTATGAGCTAGGCAAACGATTAGGTAGACTAAATACAACTAAGATGCAAGTGTCAATAATGAAAACACCATTCAAGGGAAAGACAAGAAATCAACTAGTCCGCGTCCATGATCCTAACCATTTGAAAAATTCTAAATCAATTGAATCACCCGATAGTGATATAAAATCCGTCATTCATTAAATACAAGCCAAAACACCCACTAAACACTTTGATCATCTATTCCCATTGGCCAAGAATGTTCAGCAATCCCAAGGTTCCCTAAGGCATTTCATCGAATACCTTCCTGGTGTGAAAGCCTTAAGTTCTAGAAATTGAATGATCAAATCAAATCTAGCATTAAATGCTCCTTAATCATGTGAATCTAATAGGATCTAACCCTTTGCAATCTCGATCATACTCCGATCTACTCTAATCTACCCAACCCATAAACCACAAATGAAACTACTCACTAATCATAACTCTAAAACATGCATAAAAATGAAACAAAATTATAACCATGATAAGAAAAGAAGATAAGATGGAAAAGATTAAAACTTTCAAATAGAAAACAAAGATTTAAAAAAGCTTCAATGTTGGATCAACAAAATAAAATAGAAGAGAAAACTTAGGGTTTTTACAGTGAAATAAACTAGTATTTATACCAAGTTGAAATGGGTTGGGTTGACCCGGGACAAACCGAGTCGAACAATGGATCTTTTGTTTTCAAGTGAGGTTGGCGGTCTGGGAGAGTGTTGTGGACCGCCAGGGTTGGTCTAGAGAGGGCTAACGGTCTGGTGGATGGTTGTGGACCGCCAGCCAGAGGGGTTTGGACCGCCAGTGATGCTGGATGGCTGGCTGGTGGTTGTCCTGAAGGTTGTGGACCGCCAACCAGAGGCTCCTAGACCGCCAGTCTCCTCCATTTGGTGCTAAATGCGTTCATGCTTGTGTTCGAGTCCTAGGATTCATCCGTCTTGATCAAGGCAACCTTTAATAGGGTAGAAAAGAAGAGAAGAATATACAAATGCATCTCATAAGACATCTATATGATACTTCCAAATTACGACTCGAAAAACATCTTAAGGCGATCTAAAAATTTCTTAAACGCAAAGAAAACTCTTCTAAACTCTAAGCTATAGCATGCAAAGTGTGTAAACATCATCTCCTCTAGACGTGTCTTTTGCTTGTCCTCAAGCGAAGTACAAAACTCAAACCGGGAAGAGAAGTTTGAAAGCGAGGACTCATAATCAAAGGTAAATGCGAAGGTGATTGAACCGAGATCCTTAGGGAGAAGTAGCTTGTAGCGAGAGTCTATTCTAGTCTTTCGTACTTCGCCATAGCCTTTCCAAGCCCCAATCTACTTTAAGCTTTTGGACCTAAGAAAACTTCTTCCATCAAAACACACATGACTCTTTAACATTCATTAGATTTTTGTTTTAGTGCGGTTCTCATTTTTAGCAAGAGATCGATGTCAATCGACTTGGTAAAGAAAAGTGGCTTTTGTGGTGATAAGAGATGGTAATATTTTTATTTGGGGTTCACACTCAGAGAAAACATGAAATGTCATTATTACGCAAAAGCGAGGAAGAAATGGACCAATTGATGTGTACAATGTCAAACTTCTGTTCATTCTACCCCAAAACCTCAAGCTTTAAGCTATCTGATCTAGCCAGGACTTCATACTCTCCCATCTCTTAGCACTTTTAATGACTCCTTTCGAGAAATTATCTCTTTTAAAAATAACAATCACCTCACCTTATTTTTGCTTAGAGACTTAAGACACCCCTTAATTTCTTAGCTCTTTCAATTTTTTATTTATCCCACTATCACTTATAACATTTGTTTGTGTCTCCCTCAACCATAGTGGAAATTCTTTCTTTAAGTACACTAGAGATTTTCTTTTAAGATTTTTCTATCACAAGTCTCTTTCATTTTAAGCATAAAGCCAATTTCATCATTCCTTCTTCTTATCTCTTTGATCTCAACTTATTCACACCAAGAATCCTTCCCTCTTTCATTTCCCAATCCCTTCCTTTCATACCTAGTCTCTTAACCTTTAAAATTGAAAGGCAATCCTAAGAACGAAAGATAGATCATTGTCGTTCCCAATACTTACAAGATTTTTCACATGAGACAATGTAGGAAAAGGAATCTCACTCAAGAAACATATGAATGGCTTGAAAGGAACGGGTAAGGTCAAGGTATGGAATCGTCTTAAAATGAAGATGGTTACTCGGGTTAACCTAAGTGTGGTAAACATGGGGAAGAGAACCCCGAGTATATTAGTAATTTCCATGCGATCGGTTTCAAGCCCATAACGAGGACAGTTAAGTCAATATTAAGTTCAAGTTAAGATAGAGTCAAGGTGAAATATCAAGAAGATTTTACTAAGGTAGATGCTTTCGAAAGGGAGAGTTCTAGCTACGGATTTTCCATTTTTCGGCTAGGCTCAAGCTAAAAACTACTTCTAGCAAGGGTCTCGGTTGAATCCCTAGGCGTAGTCCATTTACAAGACAAGTAAATCATATTCCTCTATGAAAATGCATCCTACATGATATATAAGACTCAATTCTACTAAAGATGATAAGAAGAAATGCAACTACATGATTCTTTTGGTTTTTTTTTCAAAAATTTTCAATTTTTTTTGTTTTTTCTATGCTATAACTATTAACAATACATCTTATTCTACATGAGACTGAAAAAAATAAAACAAGACAAAAAAAACTTAAGAAAGCACATTAGTAACCATTCTCCTCTCCCGGACTTACTCATCACCGTCTCGGTGATTGAATAAAATCCGACGAAGAAGACCAACAACATCAAATGCAAGGAAATAAAATAAATAATGGTATTTACAATGGAGAAAATGATGGTACCTTGATTCAAAAAGTCGGGGAACTCGCGGATTCCTCCGTGTCGATAGAGTAGGAATCGTTGCTCGCGGTTGGTGTTGGTGATCTCCTCCTTCTTCTTTGTCTCTGCAGCTCATAGGATGAGTGTCGTGATGGTTCATAAACTACCATTGCGCCCGAAGTTCCACCAAAAGAATGTCTTCCACCTTCATCAATATATATTCTCTCCTCGTGGTCTTATTCTTGGGCTCTTGAGACTTCTTCTCCCGCAAGTTTGTTGGTAAGCACTTTCACTTGCTTCTTCAATGTTTTCACTTTACCCTTCAAGCTTTTAGCCACTTTGACAAGTTTATGAATTGTCATATCTTGCCATTTGTTCCATTTTTGCATTAGTTTGAGCTTGTCATGCGCATACACCATTCCTTTGGAGGATGATGGTCCATCAAAGGGGTCAAAGTGGTAGCGGTGAGAACCATATACCTCTTCTTCATCACTCGATTCTTCTTCTTCATCACCTGAGTTCTCCGATTGCTGAGCTTTACCTTTAGCTTTTGAATTCCACATTGAAGATTGGGCTTTGGGGTCCTAAAAACCATCTTGTGGCGTGAAAGCGATATTCTCGCGTATGTGAAGGGTTGTCACTTCGCGGTTGGGCAAGAGGAACTTCCGGTTTTCATGCATGATGTATGTGTAATGGGAGTTCACCGCACCTCCTAAGAACCGTGAAGTGGCTAAGTAAGCCATATCAATAAGCAACGAGGGTTCTTCGTTGGAAGGAAAATCAATTCTAGACCCTTGTTGGCGAAATGTCTCAAGATCGGGTTCACTATCCCTCCAACCATCAATTGAGCATTAGTGTCCGTCGACTTGTAGAATGTGGTGCGGACATCCAATAGATGCAAAAGCAAGGCTCCGGTGAGATCAATCTGTAGTTCTTGTGGTTCAAAAAGGTGGCGGTTGATGCCCATGATGATTGGTGTGATCCCTCTCAAGAGTAGATACATGTCGCTTGCATTAATCTTTACCGCTTCCTTTCTTGCGAAAAACGTATTCGCAAGGTACTTGTTAACATATCTAATGGTCAGGTGTCGAATCTTCGATGCTTTGATACACGCCTTATACTCGCCAAACCCAATCTTCTTCCGCATGTTCCTATCTTCGCCTTCACGTTTCAGTATTATCGGGTTTTTTCCTTTTTCAAAGTTGAACTCAACTCAGTTGTGTTCCATGCAGTTTCTTCCTCTCCAATCACACATATGAATTTCCCACTTTCTTCGTCGTACTCCAAAGTGGAAAGAAACTCGCAAGTAAGTCATTGGTGACCCGATCCTACACGAAAGAAGAAGCTGTCTATTCCCATGTGACGGCATATCGTGTTGACATCATCAAAAATTCCAAGAGCTTCACTACTCGCCCATCTTGTTTGAACCCATTCTTTCTCATCAAAGCGTTGTAGAATTGTGTCGCGGTTGGTCCTCACGATTTCCTTGGTTTCTCCGCTTCATTAGATGTGGGTTTTGTTGTGGGTTTCTTGGTAGCCTTTCTCCTCCTTTCCAAGGGACGAATATCCTCACTAACTTCTTCGTCATTACCCGCGACATTAACATCAATTTCTGGCTCGGTTTCTTGTTTTATTTCCTTGTTCTTAGCTCTCTTTGGGAGAGCACTCGAGCTTGATTCTCCTACCGCTTTCCGCGGGTTTGATGGTCCTCTTGGTTTGTTGTTTCTTGTGTTTGTCATTGTACCTTCAAGATTAGAAATGAGCTAAGTTAGATCTTGATGTAAATAGAACTATTGGATGTCTTAGTCATTGGTAACCATTGTGTATACCAACATAAACCATCACAACAACTAAAACTATCCACAACTTAGCAATTTCTACTTCATGCATCCCTCTTTCATAAGTACAAAGATCATCACAACTCTTTGAAACATTGAATTGACATACAATTGTGATCTCAATATCAACTCAAAAACACCAGCAATGACAATTCATCAAACCAAAACCATACAAAAGGACTTAGAAATTTTTCCACATGTTCGCTCTCTTGAAATTTCTAAAACTTAATCTAGTGGCTAAATCCTTTAGTAGTCTTTTTCAAAAAGGCTTCTCATAACCTCATGAACTCATAGAAATCATAATTCCCAATTTTCTGTAACTTTCAAAATTCTCAAAATTTCTCAAGAACCCTAAACTTTTGATTTCAAAAATCAAGCAATTCACACCATTTTGGAGGTTGTCCTAGCAAAAAAGGTTAACCCAACCTTAGCTAAAAATAATCTATCACTAGAAACCACCAAATCATCCTCGAATTGAAATCTAAAAATTTGTTCAAAGAGAGATTAGAGTGATTACCTTGTTTTGGTGTGGGGAGAGCTAGAAAAATGATGTAAATGAGTAGAGATTACACTAGAGAATGTAAAAATTGGATGATATGCAAGAGATTTGGGAGAGATTGGTGAAGATTTGAGAGAAAACTTTTAAAAACTTTCTTGGTAAGAAGAGGAGGAAGCGATGAAGATGGAGAGAAGAGAGAGAGTTTTGTGGTTGTGGGGTTGTTTTAGAAATAGATGTTCAAACACTCACTTACCTGGTGAGGCTGGCGGTCTGGGTTGTGGTTGTCGACCGCTAGCCAAAAGGCTCTGGACCGCCAGTCGTGTTGACGAGGGGGCTGGCGGCCAGGAGGATGGTTGTAGACTGCCAAGCAGATCCTCCTGGACCGCCAGGCTTCTCCGAAACCCGCCTTTTGGCTTCCTGTTCACCTATTTGCAAGAATAAAACAAAGAACGACCCAAAATCATTATTTTAAGGAAATATCGAGCCTAATATGTACAAGGATACCATGGGATTGTTTCCCAAGCGCACTTGTTTAACGTCACTAAGCTTGATGGTGTTAAGGCCTAGGCATTTTCGGGGTCCGAAAGAGGAACCGTGTTGTCTTTCTTAATCAGTGCATCAACAAGGTATGGCTTACACTTTTGGCTATTAACTGTGAAGTCTCCGCCATCCTTGTTCTAAAGAACGATGGCACCATAGGGTTTTACTTTCTTGATTTTGAAGGGACCGGCCCATCTTGACTTGAGTTTTCTGGGGAATAACTTCAACCGGGAATTGAATAGCAATACTTGGTCTCCTTCGTTGAAGTCCCTCTTAATGAGTTTCTTGTCATGAAAAGCTTTAGTCTATTCTTTGTATATCCTTGAACTCTCATACGCGTCTAATCTCAATTCATCGAGCTCTTCTAGTTGAACCATACACCTTTTCGAAGCCGTCTTGATACCAAAGTAAAGCATCTTGGTAGTCCATAAAGCCTTGTATTCCAACTCAATCGGGAGATGACAAGCTTTACCTTAGAGATGGTTGAAAGGAGTAGTATTGATCGACGTCTTGGATGCGGTTCGGTAAGCCCATAAGGCATCATCTAGCTTCGTTGCCCAATCCTTTCTTTTTTTCCCAACTATTTTCTCCAAGATGGGCTTGATTTGACGGTTTGAGACTTCTACTTGGCCTGAAGTTTGAGGATGGTACGGAGTAGCGACCTTGTGCTTAACTCCATTTTTCTTTAGCAAACTCTCAAACACCTTGTTGATGAAATGAGACCCTCAATCGGTTATGACAACTCTAGGCGCACCAAATCGAGCGAAGATAATAGATTTGAATAGCTTGATCATCACTTTAGCATCGTTGGTTGGACTAGAAATTGCTTCGACCCACTTGGAGACATACTCGACAGCCACCAATGTGTATTAGTTCTCATATGAAGAAGGGAATGGTCCCATAAAGTCAACACCCCCACACATAAAACAATTCCACTTCAAAGATCAGGTTTTGGGACATTTCGTTTCGCTTACTAATGTTTCCTTTCCTTTGACATGGGTCACATTTAGAAACGAATTCGTGAGCGTCCTTGAACAACGATGGCCACCAAAAACCCGCTTGGAGAACCTTTTTAACCGTTTTAAAAGTCGTGAAATGTCCTCCATAACTTGATCCACGACAATGAAAAAAATATCTTGAGCTTCATCTTCCGTAATGCATCTTCTAAAAAGACCATTCGTGCCCTTTCTATAAAGGTATGGCTCATCCCAATAGAAGTGTTGAATGTCTTTATAGAATTTCTTTTCTCATAGCTTTTCAAGCTTGGTGGCTCAACTCCATATGTGAGATAATTCACAAAATCCGCATACCATGGAAAATTCTCCTCAATTGCCTTCACCTTGTTCATAGAGTCATAAGCAAAATTTTCTTCAACAAAAGAGTGAATGGCATTGACTTGCTCCTAGGTTAATGAATCATCTATAGGCAATTTTTCATGAAATCTCGACCTTGACAAATGATCCGCTACATCGTTCTCTATTCCCTTTTTGTATATAATCTAAAGATCAAACTCTTGAAGAAGAAGAATCCTTCTAAGTAGTCGCGGCTTTGCATTCTTTTTAGCCAAAAGATGTCTTAGAGCTGCATGATTCGTATAGACAATCACCCTAGAGCCTACTATGTAGGAACGAAACTTTTCAAATGCAAGACTATAGCAAGAAGCTCTTTCACTGTTGTGGCATATTTCATTTGAGTTTCATCCAAAGTTTTGCTCGCATAGTAGATCACATGAAGCTTTTTGTCTAGCCTTTGTCCTAAAACCGCTCCAACCGCGAAGACACTCGCATCACACATAATCTCAAAAGGAAATTCCCAATTCAGAGCTTGAACTATTGGAGCCGATATCAAGGCTTCTTTGATCCTATTGAGTGTCCTCATACAATCTTCATCAAACTCAAAAGGCACATCCTTGCATAAGGGCTTTGTGAGAGGTCTTGCTATTTGAGAAAAGTCTTTGATAAACCTCCTATAGAAACTCACGTGTCTAAGAAAGCTTCTTATCCCATTAACCGTGTTGGTTGGCTCAAACTTAACCATGACATCGATCTTAGCTTTATCCACTTCAATACCCATACTCGAAAATATGATGTCCAAGCACAATGCCATTTCTCACCATGAAATGACATTTTTCCCAATTGAGGACGAGGTTTGTTTATTCGCATCGCTTCAAAACCCTACACAAATTTGACAAGCAACCACCAAAAGAGGATCCATGGACCGAGAAGTCATCCATGAATACCTCCATTATATCCTCAATCAAATCTGAAAAGATGGACATCATACACCGTTGGAATATACCCGGTGCATTAAATAGCCCAAACGGCATCCTTCGATAAGCAAAGGTACCATAAGGGCATGTGAAAGTCCTCTTTTCTTGGTTATGAGGGTGTATTGGGATTTGGACGAAACCCGAATATCCATCCAAGAAGCAATAGAATGAGTGGTTAGCCAATCTTTCAAGCATTTAATCAATAAAAGGCAAAGGGAAATGGTATTTTCTAGTATTCGAGTTCAACTTTCTATAATCAATACACATCATATGCCCAGTGATCAATCTAGTCGAGACTAACTCATTCTTATCACTCTTTATGACGGTCATGCCTCCTTTTTGGGAACTACATGGATCGGAGATATCAAAGTACTATCCGAGATAGGATAGATTATCCCCGCCCCTAGTAGCTTTGATGTGTCAGTATTTTAGTGGTTTTACTAAGGTTTTTTACACGAGATTTATGGTTTTTTAGTATGTATTCGGATCGTTTTGGCGCGGATTTGTGTTCTTTGTTGTTTTTACAGGAATCGAGCTTGAATGTACAAAAAGAATGCATTTTGGATTGATTTCAAGCATCAAAGGAAGTGTTCGCGAAAACCTGGAAAATACCCAGAAATGTGGACAAGGATCGACCGATCCATGTCCCTGGATCGACAGATCTCTGTCAAAAATTGCGGCCGATTTTACGAAGAACCAGACTGAACTTATTTCGAATCGGATTGCTATCAAAAGACCTAGACTCGTGTTTCCTATTTCATTATGCAATTTTAGAGAGTTTTAGAGAGTTTAGAGAGATTTGTAACCTAGGGAGAAGAA
>OVAN01008081.1:0-18704 GCA_900406275.1 Anastatica hierochuntica | reverse complement strand
GAAAATGCTTCTAAAGTCTACTCTTAAAACGAGAAAATACGATAATATCACTCACCCATTTTATTCTTCTTTTCTTTGGTGTTCCAGGCATAGGACAAGAAGAGGACAATGGTCTAAATCTCTAATTGTCTTCGACAACCAAGAACTAGCAAGAATCGAACGAGAAAACAGAAAAGCAAAGAAAGAAGCTGAAATGGACAACCAGAATCTTCTACGAGATCAACAAGTTGTTGGAGGGGGGAGATTAATATCCTCGGAATCCTACTCATGTGGAGTAGCATGGTTTGGTTGCTCGGAACCCACCACCATCTCTGCCTGGAGGCCTGCAATGAGAACCACTGCAAAATCATAATATGCCACCACTGCCGCAGGATCTGCAACAACAGGCAAGGAGGCCCACTATTGGAGATTTTGATTCACCAGAGGCTTTCTTCGTGAATAGGAGTCCATTCAGGCTAGGGCCTATTCAGAGGCAAGATTATGAAATCAATACTCATGTGATCCAGCTGGGGAAGCAATAAATCAGTTCGATGGCCTTGCTCAAAAACAACCAATGTAGCATCTTGAGCTGATGGAAGAAATTGAAAGTACTACCAACTCCAATGGTGTTCCACCAGACTACAAGAAGTGTAAATTGTTTATCTTCTCTCTGGCTAATAAAGGCTAAAGATGGTACAAATCACTTCTCCTTGTATCTCTAACCTCTTGGGACGAGGTTAAGGGAGCATTCCTTGCTCATTTATACACCAAGTCTATATCCCACCAATTGAGGAACAAGATATCAGGATTTTAGTAGGAAGCTATTGAGTCCTTCTTTGAGGCTTAGAAACGGTTAAGGAGTACATTAGGGACTGTCCCCACCATGGTTTCTCAGGGAGTGCCTATTGAATACTTTCTACAGAGGTATAGGCGAGAGGTATCAGCTCTCTCAAGACACAACTAGCAATGGAGACTTTAAAACTAAGTTTGTAGATGACGCCTACCAGCTGATTGAGAACTTGATAGCAAGTAATAAAAAAAATTGTCTTGACAATGTCAGGGGATCAAAGGGGGCAACTTCTGAAAGTGCCTAAATTGCTGAATTGAGGACGATGACGACTCAATTCTGAAGAGCCAGCAGAACCAACAGAGGCATGTGAGCTTTTTTAAGGATGTGACAGACAATAATGTTGAGATTTGCGATGTGGATGATGTTGAGAATACTGAAGAGGTGAACTACTTGAGGTATTAGAGCAAAAAATGATTCAATCAGAATTGCATGAATCGCCCCAGTTTCTCTTACTGAAACTATAATGTTGGTGATAATCCTCAAGATTGCAACTACCCTCCAGTAGCACTCCAAGGAAAAATCTTCGTGCAAAATTCGGGCACAAGGAATTTTTTTAAGGAAATATTGTCGCGTAAAATCCGGGCAACAGTAAATTTCAGCAGGATATACAAGAAAACAGTTCTTGCAAAACTCGGGTTCACGTTTTTAGGGAAAAATCTCAGTGTGAAATTCGGGCATTAAAAATTTTCCACATCGGTTTCAGAACAAATGACAGACATATGGGAATTTCTCTGGTTTCCACAATTTTCAGCAAGAGCCAGCTCTTCAGGACAATAAACTTGAAGCTATGATGCGGCAGGTTCTAGAGGAATAGAAAATCAGTAACTGTAAGGTTGATGACATATACAATGACCTCAATAACAAGTTTGAATCTCTCTCTGCACATGTGAAAAAGATGGATATCCAATTGGCTCAGACTGCTTAAGCAGTTAAGAGATCTCCAGTAACTCTACCAGGGAAAGTTAAGCAAAATCTTAGGAATCGGGAATATGTCCAGGTTATTATGTTTCGTATTGGGAAGGAATTGACTTTGGTATTGCAAAATGGCGAAGAGAACGAAGAGATAATCAATTATGGAGTAGGAAACTGAATAAAATAAAAAAGAAAACTACAAAATTTGATAGAGAATTTGGGACTACAGAGGGATTGGTTGATCCACCTTCTAGATTGATCAATCCGGCGAACCTCAAAATCGACACATCTAGCGGATTGATCAATCCTAATAGGATCGATCAATCCTACGTCTAGAACTGAAAATCAGAATTCTTCTTCATCGGGAGCGCATGTTTATGTTCCCAAGGTCCCATACCCAGTTCTTGCAAAGAAAACAGACAAGGAATTAAAAGATGGAAGATGATAGGAGCTAATTATGAGGGTTACAGTGAGACTTCCATTCGTTGAAGCGGGTCAGATGGTTCCTTCTTTGAAGCGACACGTGAAGAACATGCTCACTAAGAAGACCAGTCTTGAAGAAGGTGTGATGATGGTTACTGAGGAATGTAGTTTTGTAATACGAAACAGGATGCTCATCAGACGGGGAGATCCTGGTTCTTTTGTTTTGTCTATGAAGATCAAAGACCTCACTTTTATGTGCTTTGGTGTTAGCAGATGACTCAGTGCGTATTCCTTTGGGCATTTTGGAGGATCTTCTTGTGCAGATTGGTTGTGGATATATACCTGCAAACTTTGTGGTACTTAAGCTTGATGAGGAGCCAAGGACCCCATTATCCTTTGTAAAGCCTTCCTGGCTACAACAGGTGCCATCGTCGATGTTTAGAATGGCAAGATTGTTATCCATCTTGGAGATTTACTTATGAAGTTTAAGACTGAAAACATGATGAAGAAGTCTTCTATGGATGGCCATGTGTTTTGGATTGCCTACATCTATACAATTTCAGATAATATAGCTGCATAGATTTTCTCTGATGATTCTTTTGAGGTTGCTCTAGTGCAAGAGGAGGGAGAACTTAGATACCTGAATGAAGATGCCTCGAGGGACTCAAGACTTCTGGAAGCTAGTGAGGGTATGTGAAAGTTGGTAGCATATGCAGAGCTAGAAGAAGCTGCATAGAAGCCGCGCATGGAGATGGTTCCAGCACCCCTCTTTGATCCTTGGAGCGAGATGAAAGCTCCAAAAGAAGAGGTCAAACCACTCTCAACAGATCTACGGTACACGTTCCTCGGTCCTAACTCAACTTATCTTGTGATTATCAATGTTGAACTGAGTAGTGTAGAAACCGCAATGCTAGTTAGAGAACTAGGAAGTATAGAAAGACTTTAGGTTACACACTAGATGATATAAGAGTAATATCACCATATCTTTGCGTCCATAGGATCCTCATAGAGGACGAATCTAAGAGCTCCATAGAACATCAGAGAAGATTAAACCTAAATCTGAAGGATGTTGTTAAGAAGGAAATTATGAACCTCTTAGAGGTTGGGAGCATATATACTATTTCTTATAGCACTTGGGTTAGTCCACTACATGTAGTGCTAAAGAAGGGTGGAGTAACAATAGTTAAGAATAAAAAGAACGAGTTGATTCCAACTAGGACTTTTACAGGACATATGATGTGCATTGATTATAGGAAGTTGAATGTTGCGACTAGGAAGCATCATTTTCCTTTACCTTTCATTGATCAGATGCTTGAGAGATTGGCTAACCATCCTTATTACTACTTGTTAGAAGGTTACTCGGGTTTCTTTCAGATTCCTATTCAACCAGATGACTAGAAAAAGACGACTTTGACTTGTCCTTATGGCACTTTTGGTTATCGCATGATGCCATTCGGTTTGTGTAATGCTCCAGCTACTTTTTAGAGTTGCATGATAACGCCTTTATTTTACTATTTTCCTTTAGATTTTAGTATGTTTTGTTGATGTGTTTATGCATATCTCAATAATTAGAAGTAGTTTTCTTCTATTTGTAGTATTTCAAGTCATTTTAGGTCAATCAATGATATTTAGAGCTTTGTGGAGCTAATTGGAGCAAAGTCAGTTTGTGGACAGTTTCCAAGCATCCAAATTATCACAAAGATGAAGGCATTTCACTCAATGAATTTTGATGAAATTTGGACACGAGCTGGAAAATTGAATTAGGTTTCAGATCAAGGTTTTCTTGTATCATTTGGATCAGTAGAAAAATAGTTACATTAATATTACTGAAGACTGGTCCAACTGTCTCTCGCAGATAAAGCATGCGTAGAAAGGCCAAAACTAGAGGAAGACCATTCGGGTTTCGAACATGAAATTCATCAGACTCAAATGGATCTATCCCAAGCCTTTATATGACTAATAACTCAACTCAAGAGTTCTTTACACGGAGCCAACATTTAGAGGCCTCAAAGGCCCGATTTCACACTTTTGACCTAATGAGGAAATGTACTTGATAGCTTAGGTTTTCACCTAAGAAATTACTGCAAGCATACAGTTAAGCACGTTGTAGTGGTTCGGGATCGAATCCACAGACACCAAAAGTTACACGAAAAACTTCGAGATCAAATGCGGTCTAAGCCGAAAACAACGAAACGCGCGGGTGCAAATAAATCAGAGAAAAATATTGGAATTGGGTGTTCTCAGAGAAATCATTTCATCAAAATTTTAGGTTTGTTATCCGGCAAACTTTTAAGAAACATCTTGAACTCAATTCAAAAAATTATAATCAACCTACTTTCGTAGCGTCAACTACCTATGTTTAAAGATCATAGACACTAACTTTCGTTGAATTTTGAATCCTAAACATGCGTTCTAAACATGATTGATTTGTTCACAAATTGCTTACACATCAACTTCCTTTGGTCTAGGATAATTTGGTCACTTATCCTTCTTTCAGGAATTTCTTAAAACACTTTCGGTGCATAAAATATCCTAAGTTCATGAACTAGGTGATCAAGCCAATTCAAGCATTAAACACAAAGATAAATGAAGATCAATTGATAATTCCCCGATCTAACAACCTAACAATCACATATTCATGAAATCCCCTATGAGACACCCTAAACCCAACTAGAAAACTACTCACTCATAATCAATGAACAATCACAAAAGAAATCAAGAGAAAACATTATGTAATTTCAATTGAAAGAGTTAAAGGGTTCATAAATCTTCTCCAAACGAAGTATAGGTTTTGATTCATCTCCCTTCGATTAAAAACGTTCTCCCTTCCTCAAAAACTCAGAAAGTTAACATAATGAAAGATAAAATAGGAGTTTAGGTATTAAGGATGTAATTGGTTCTCAAAATCTTGGTCCGGTTCTAAAACTTGGTATGCGAATCATGACAAGGATCGAACGATCCTGGACATGGATTGATCGATCCCTTTCATTCTTGCAGAATGTTTCAACGCTTCAATAATGCTTCCTTCGATGCATGAAATCCATAAAAATGTGATCTTTCTGCACAATCAAGCTCATTACCTGTAAAAACACTAAAGAACACAAAACCGCTCCAAAGAGAACTGAATACATACTAAAATACCATATATCTCGACTAAAACCACAATAAAATCCTACAAAATACGAATACATCAAATTCCCTAGACTTGAATCTTTGCTTGTCTTCAAGTAAAGGAAACGATGATTACGCTTGCGGGAAAAAAAGTTTGAAAACAAAATGGACCTTGTGCTATCAGTGGACCTTACTCTGCACTACTTTCATTGACCACATAGACTTAAGACAGTTAGAATATTCTTCCCAAGAATCTCTGTGTGACCTCCCAAGCCCATCTAACTCCAAACTATGAACCTACAAGCTTAGCATTCATGTTAATAACACTCTACATTCATTCAAATAAGCGTGAGACTTTTTCACCAAATAACTCGTAATTAGGAATTCAGGCTAGGTAATTAAAGGGCTTTTGGTGGTGAGGCTTAAAGGGTTTCGGGGTATCAAATCTGCACCAGGATGCAAAACACTATGCAAAATTGCAGGAGAGAAAGAGTATATTGATATGAACGTCCCCACACTACTCAAGTACAAACCACCAAGTCAAAGTAAACTAAATATGTGCAATCTTCAGGGTGCATTTAAACAACAAAATAGCATGTAAATACTAATTTCTACACCAGATATAAATAAAAAGAAATGAATTTTTTATATATATATACACAAAAATCTGGTAGAAATTAGCAATACAGTGACATTTTTAATCTACCCTGTTCTCTCCATTGTTTTTACAAATGTGTGCATATGAGATCAAAGAGAAATGCATGGAGACTTGATGAGATAACGTGAAGGTGTTGTGTGATGTGTTAGTATTTTAATGGTTTTTGTTATGGTTTTTACTCGAGATTTATGGTTTTTAGTATGTATTCGGATCTTTTTGGTGCGGATTTGTGTTCTTTAGTGTTTTTACAGGAATCGAGTTGGGATGTGCGTAAAGAATGCATTTTGGATGGATTCCAAGCATCGAAGGAAGTTTTATTGAAGGCTGGAAAATATCCAAACAGATGGACAAGGATCAATTGATCCTTGTCTCAGGATCAATCGATCCCTGTCCCGTTTCTCGGACTGATTTTACGAAAAACCAAACCGAACTTATTTTGAATTGGATCTCATTACTAAAACCTAAGCTCGTGTTTCCTGTTTCATAATGTTGTTTTCATGAGTTTTTGAGAGCAAGAGAGAGATTTGTAACCTAAGGAGAAGAATCATTTTCCGTACTTCGAATCCGAGAAGAATTCTGAACCTTATTATTTGTTTTATTTATTAATACAATGATGTCTCTCTTTAATTTGATTTGTGTTGATTCTCTGAACATGAGTAAGTAGTTTATTTGATGGGTTTTGGGTTCTCGCATAGGGATTCATGAATTATTGACATAGAATTGTATGATTAGGGATTTAATCAATTGGATCTTCGTTTAGGATTGTTCGTAATGCATGAAATTAAATTAATCACTTAGTTTCTAATCTTAGTTTGTTTAACACCTGGAAAGTGTTTGTTTAGATGCCTGAAAGAATCCTAAATGAGAAATTCTTCTAAAGCCAAAGGAAGTCGATGTTTAATTGAATTGTGAACCTATCAAACTTTTTTAGAATACTTAATTAGAATCTGAGAGTCAATAGAAGTTAGTCTCAAGGTTTCTAATACATAGGGAATTGATACTACGAAAGTAAATCAATTCTACAATTGTGCTTGAGTTCAAGACGGTTTAAAACATGTTTCCTATTAAATAATTCAAGTCTTCAATGAAATGTTTCCATGAGAGTACCCAATGCCCAACTCTTCTTTGATTAATTTACAACTTCGTAGTCATTTGCTTGCTTTCTTTGCTTCTTAAATTTCGATTTACTGCATCTTTACCAAAACATCTTTTTCGCTTTAGCCCGCTATTTGATATGAAATTCTACATGCTGCCTTTGGTCTCTGTGGATTTGATCCCGAACCACTACAACGTACTTCTGTGTGCTTGCAGTGTTATCTCGGGTGAAAACCTGAGCTATTAAGTTTTTTGGCACCGTTGTCGGGGACCAATAGATTGTCTTAGAACTTAGGATCATTGCGTGCCTAAGGCATTTTTCTTTATTTTGTTTAATCTCTTCTTTTTCTTCTTTGTTTTTGTACTTTCAAGTGCATGAACAAGCCTCATACTAGAAGCCAAGGGATCGCAAATCTTCTCGAATTTGAGTCGGAACCTGTGCGTCTAGAGAGACAAAAGAAGAAGGAGAAGCTGCTGAATGTTATTGAGGAATTTGAGTTTGCTGAAATCATGGGTGATAACATGGGAGAACATCTTCAAGTTCATCAAAATCCTCTCTTTCCTGGAATTTTTGCAGGTGATGACCCACCGGCTGGAGGTGGTGGTAATGCTAACGCTGGTGCTCAGCACGCTGGCCAGCAAAATGTTGTAGTTGAGGGGAAACAACGCGCAAATCAACCTCAACGGAGGATGACTCTGGCGCAATATGACACTCCAGAGGCTTTCTATGCGAATCGTGCTGGGATTCGTCCGCCTCCCATAGAGAGAAGAGATTTTGAGATCAAGACTGGTCTCATTAACTTGGTGCAGCAGAATCAGTTTCATGGGTTGCCATCACAGAACCCAATACACCATCTGGATAAATTTGGAGCCATCTGCAATACTATCCAGCACAATGGAGTACCTGTTGAAGCTCTGAAATGTAGGTTATTCACTTTCTCTCTGAACGAAAAAGCTACGAGATGGTACAATAGTCTAAAGCCCGATTCTCTGAGGACATGGGACAAAATTAAGGCTGCTTTTCTTGGGAATTTCTTCACGAAATTGAGGTCTATGCCTCTCCGAAACAAAATTACAGGATTTCACCAATTGAGTTCTGAGAGTTTTCATGCAGCTTGGGAAAGATTCAAGGAGTACCTCAATGATTTTCCTCATCACGGGTTCTCAGATTGGAATCTCCTCAATATTTTCTACAATGGGGTTGAGGAGAAATATCAGAATTCTATGGACACCGCGAGCAACGGTGATTTCATGACCAAGACTGTGGAGGAAGCTTATATGCTGGTGAATATGGCAAATAGTCAGGCCAATCGAAGATCAGATTATGATCGTGGTAGAGGAGATGTGTCATTAGAAGCGAAGAGAATTGATGATCTGCAGTCAAAGCTCGATGAGCTAATGAGGAGATATCAGCAAGGAGTGAACTTTGTTGGGGAGCAGAATGATGCACCTGTGCTTCAAGACCTGAAGATGGGACAGATGTATCAGGAATTCATGTCTGAGGAGTTGAATGGTGGAAAAGAAAATGTGAATTATACTGGAGGTCAAAGGAATTTTGGTAACAAAGGTTTCAACAAACAGAAAAAGTTGTAGAATAAGCTATACCAGCGAAACCAGAGTGTCTTCAACTCCAGGTTTCAGAACAAGAATCATAACAGGGGCTTCGGAAACATTGGCTATCAATAAAAGCACTTTGGTTCAAGAGGATTCAAGAACAACTATCAGTCACGGTATTAAAATCAGAACCAGGGACAATCTTCTACGTCTTCTCAAGATAGTGAGCTGAAGAAAATGCTCCACCAAGTGCTGGAAAATCAGACTAAGTTGTTACAGAGATCAATCAGAAAGTCGATAGCATGTATAGTGACCTCAATGAGAAGTTTGAGGCTGTGAGTGTACGAATGAAGATGCTGGAAACATAGGTTGCTCAGACTTCCGTGAGAAACAAAGCTCCCCTAGGTGTCATTTTAGCCAAACCGGAGAAGAATCCGAAGGAATACTGCAATGCTATTATAATTCGAAGCGGAAAAGAAGAAACAATCTCGTCTAGGACATAAGGACAGGGATCTATCGATCCCTGCCCTAGGATGGATCGATCCTAGTCCAATTCCACCTCGATAACATCTGGACAGAAGGACATATATTGATCGATCCCTGTCCCTGGATCGATCGATCTCTGTCCCTGGATCGATCGATCTCTGTCCTGATGTGGGTTCGTCAGATTTTTGTGATGAATCGAAGGCACAGGAGGTTGACATTAGTCATCACCACCCATGCCTTACATTCCCAAGCCTCCGTATCCATCTAGACCCCATCAAAAGATCAAGGAACGCGAGTACGAAAAGCTGAAGAATCTAGTTGGTGAATTACACGGACGATTGCCTTTAATAGAAGTAGTCAAAATGGTACCTTCTCTTAAGAGGTACATGAAGGAGATTCTTTCAGATTGCATGACCTTAAATAAAGGTGTACCGGTTCTTACTGCGAAGTGTAGCGCAGTTCTTCAGAATATTACACCAGAGAAATGCGAAGACCCAAGTCCTTTTGTTTTGCCTGGCAGGATTGGATCTCTTACCTTCGAGAGATATCTGTG
Organism: Anastatica hierochuntica; assembly: GCA_900406275.1. NCBI lineage: Eukaryota > Viridiplantae > Streptophyta > Magnoliopsida > Brassicales > Brassicaceae > Anastatica > Anastatica hierochuntica. The sequence continues at coordinate 9,083 of OVAN01008081.1, read as the reverse complement.
TGATCTTTTGTTTTTCTACTATTCTTTTTGGTAATCCTGAATGACCAGACTCATCTTTAGTCTAGCACCACACCCTTACCTTTTCTCCTTGAATCTCCATGCATTTCTTTTTGATCTTATATGCACACATGTGTAAAAACAATGGAGAGAATATGGTAGACATGATCCTTCTAATTGCTTAGGTAGGATTGAACAATTTAGGTGGTTTAGACACGGTCCTGAGTGTCTGATTTCTCGGTGTTGGGTGTTTTGGAGGTTTTGATGAATATGTTGCATTTCTTCATGCTGTATGGGTGTTTTAAAGTTTAAAAACGTCATTGACATGCTGATTTCTACCAGATTTTCGTGCTTAAAAAAATGAAAATTCACATTTATTTCTTTAAATCTGGTTTAGAAATTAGCATTCGCATATTATATTGTTGATTGGTTTCACCCTGAAGTTTGCACATATTCGTTTACTTTTGATTGGTGGTTTGTACTTGGGTAGTTAGGGGACATGGCTATCAATATACTCTTTCTCTCCTGCGATTTTGCATAATGTCTTGCATCTTGACGTAGTTTTTGATACCCGAAACACTCTAAGTCTGACCACTAAAAGCCTTGAATAGCTAGCCTGATTTCCTGATTATGAGTTCTTCGGTGAAAAAGTTTCACGCCTATCTTGAATGAATGTAGAGAGTTATTAACATGAAAGCTGAGTTTGCAGGTTCAAATTTTAGAGTATGGATGGGCTTGAGAGGTTATGCAGTGATTCTTGGGGGGAACATTCTAACTATTTTAAGTCAATATGATTAGCGAAAGAAGTGCAGAGTAAGGCTTTCTGATAACATAAGAACCATTTGGTTTTCAAATTTCTTTTCCCGTAGGCTTATCCTTCGTTTCCTTTACTTGAGGAAAAACAAAGATTCAAGTTTGGGGGATTTGATGTGTTAGTATTTTAATTGTTTTTATTATGGTTTTTATTCGAGATTTATGGTTTTTAGCATGTATTCGAATCTTTTTGGCGCGAATTTGTGTTCTTTAGTGTTTTTACAGGAATCGAGTTGGGATGTGCGAAAAGAATGCATTTTAGATAGATTTTAAGCATCGAAGAAAGTTTTTTTGAAAGCTGGAAAATATCCAAACAGATGGACAAGGATCGATCGATCCTTGTCTCAGGATCGATCGATCCCTTTCCCGTTTCTCGCACCGATTTTACGAAGAACCAAACCGAAATTATTTTGAACCGGATCTCATTACCAAAACCTAAGCTCGTGTTTCCCATTTCATAATGCTGTTTTTCTGAGTTTTTGAGAGAAAGAGAGAGATTTGTAACCTAAGGAGAAGAATCATCTTCCGTACTTCGAATTTGAGAAGAATTCTGAACCTTATTCTTTGTTTTATTGATTAATACAATGATTTCTTTCTTTGATTTGTTTTGTGTTGACTCTCTGAACATGAGTGAGTATGATTAGGGATTTAATCAATTGGATCTTCATCTAGGATTATTCGTAATGCGTGAAATTAAACTGATCAATTAGTTTCTGATCTTAGGTTATCTAACGCCTGGAAAGTGTTTGTTTAAAAGCCTGAAAGAATCCTAAATGAGCAATTCTTCTTAAACCAATGGAAGTTGATGTTTAAGTGAATTGTGAACCTATCAAACTTGTTTAGAATGCATGTTTAAAATGTGAGAGTCAACGGAAGTTAGTCTCAAAGTTTCCAATAAGGGAATTGATACTACGGAAGTAGATCAATTCTAAAATTGTGTTTGAGTTCAAGACGGTTTAAAACATGTTCTCTATTCAATAATTCGAGTGTTCAATGAAATGTTTCCCTGAGAGTACCTAATGCCCAACTCTTCTTTGATTGATTTACAACCCCCGTAGTCATTGGTTTGCTTTCTTTGTTTCTTAAATTTCGATTTACTGCATCTTTACCAAAACATCTTTTTCGCTTTAGCCCGCTAACTGATCTTAAAATCTACGTGCTACCTTTGGTCTTTCTGGATTCGATCCCAAACCAATACAACGTACTTGTGTGTGCTTACAGTGTTATCTCGGGCGAAAACCTGAGCTATCATGGTGTCAGACTAAAAATGAGTCTGGTCACTCAGGATTGCTGAAAAGAGTGGTAGAAAAATGGGGATGTAATCCTGAATGATGGGTTTGATTTCCTTATTTCAAGTTCCTGGATAAAAGCAATTAAGTTCATTAGTAGGCCAGATAAATAGAGTTTAAAAACAATTAAGACAAAAGCTTGAGTTCCAAAGATTTTTGGCGGGGAGTTTGGTCATGAGGTATTCCGGTTTGCCGGTGCTAAAAGCTCAAGTGAAATGATCATTAAGAATAAAAATGAAGTACAATGCGCAGAGATAATAGTCTAAAATCATCATAAAGCACAAATAATCCGTAGGGGCTGACTCAATAAAACATAAAACTGAATCAATAAAACATAAAACTGACTCAAACAACACACCAAAAGTAAATAAAAAGAATAAGAAGCCTCCCCCAAACTTATCTCACACCATCTCGGTGTGAAACAAATCCAAGAAAGGGGTAAATAGCAGATAAAAAGAAAAGTCCAAGTGAAAAGAAAAATAAAACCAAAAGAAAAGAAAAAGGAAAGAAAGTCTACTATGCTCTGGAACTACTGGATCTGGCTCCTGGTCTAGCTATAGGACGCTTCCCTGCCTCTTCAAGGGTGTAGTCTGCTCTCCTCTTAGAGCGCTCCTCGCTCCGTCTAGCCTCCTCTCGCCCGAGTGCCTTGCGTGTCTCCTCCTCGTCAGTCTCCTCCTCCTCGTCATCATCTGCATCAACTGCAGGTACTGGTGGCGCTCTGTGCCTGATAGCATCCTCTCGAACTGACCTGCGAGGAGAACAAGAAAGTAATCTTCTTATCCTGGAGAGTCCCCTGGCGAAACATAGCATGAGAGAAATCATCCTCAGATGACTCTACACTATCCAAGCTCTGAACTCCGTGGCTGAAGAAGCAGGTAGCGATGGCAGGTCGAGCTCATAGGCACTGAAATTCTTCGAAAACAGCTCTGTGATCTCAGGATCAGTAGGTGCAGCAGGTGGAGGCATATGCGCCTTATAATCAACATCATCGCATCATGGTCCCCATCATGACATGAAGAACCCTTATTAAAAGAAGGGGAACAGGGGAGAGACGCTCTGTAGGTGGTAGAAACTCAACTCCCGGTGAATCAGAAATGGGATGTCAGATCCGGGCATGGCAGCTCAATGTACTGAGACATCTACTAGCGATCCTTGAAGTGGTAGATAAAACGTCGCGAATCATAAATGGACTTCTTCCAGGGAGAGGCTAAGATGGCACAATCCACGAGATGCTTCCCATCGAGGTAAGCATAGAGAGGTCTCTCGTCGCGCCAAATCTTCACCTGCTTGGGGAGTTTGAACTCTACCCTCGTGTGACCAGTGAAATCAAACTTCAGAAAGTGCAAAAGACGAGTGATAAGAGCACCTGCAACAAAAGACTTCTTCTCAGAAGCAACCACCTTGAAGAAGACGAACTTGTCAGCAACTACTGCGGCCATGTTCAAATCCGTAGCCGCCACATAAAAAATCTGAGCTCCCAAATCCCAAGTGTGTCTAACGCCAGTGAATTGAAGAGCTAACTCATCGTTGGTAACATCAGCCTAAATAGACTTAGCGTAGATATGGGAGCTTAGGACCTTGGCTACAAGTATGAGAACGGGACTGCAGATACGCTTCGTACTCCTAGAAACAAATTGCCCAACAACAATATAGTTCCAGAACTCGTCGGACCTAGGCAAATGTGCCAAATCCATAAGGGAAATAGAGTGGAACTAATCCTGCATGATGAAAGAGAATGTGCCTTGGTCTGCTACAAGGTTGTTAAGATCCTGATAGACGAGGCACGCAGATGCCAAGATTCCTCGACAAAGCTCATAGTAGACATGCTCCTGAAGCTCTTGCAAGCCTTGGAGTCCCATCCTCCGGAAGAGATTAAAGAAGTCCTGTTGAATGCCCAATGCCTCAAGGAGGTCGTCGTTAATGACACAGGTCATTGGGAGTGTGATAGCCCCAAATCCTGTAAGAACTGCGAATCGTGCTCGTCTCATTCTTTAGTACCAGGACGGTTGGCACGATGTGTGAGATCGTTCCTTCTAAACAGCTCATGTAGATTAGAGCTACACCGCTTCTTTGTCTTGGGGACCTCTCCGATTTTGCGTCTACCCATATCTTGCGAAAACGAACACTTAGAAACCAAATTAGTATCAAATTCAAAACACTACAAACACAAAAACTATTCTCTCTCTATAGGAAAGAAAAATGTTCCTATAGAAATCAAACTCATAGACATCAAGAGCATGCATCAAAGCAGTTCACAAAGCAAGAACATCATCAACTTATCCAATTTTTGTTTTGCAATCATAATCCAAGTGAAACACATCAAAATCATCGCAACCAATCATCAAAACATGTAGAAATTATTCATATAGATGCCACAAAAGAATAATATCATCAATAACCAAGGAAAATCATCAAAAACATGTGTCCTCGCAACCTCCTGGTGTCCGAAATGCGGAATCAGAAAATCACCAAATTCAACCCTCAAATCACTAAATTCAGGTGCAATCATACTTCTAAACATCATAAAACATGTATATAGAATCATTCAAGATCCAAACATCGATTAAAAATCAAGGGAAAAAAGTTCCCAAAATCACCCTAAAAAGTGATGAAAATTGAAGTGAGGATTGCAAACGCATACTTTCGAATTAGCGAAAATTGATCGGATAGAATGAAAGAGAGAATAAAATAATGAATTTAGGCTCAAGAATCACTCCAATCCATTAAGTTTTGATCAAAATTGAGATTGAGAGGTGATTTTTTGTTTTTGAGAGAAAGAGAAGAATGAAGAACAAAACCTGTGTTGCGCGATGTAATCATGTTTTCGTGACAAGGATCGATGGATCCCTGACAGGGATCGATGGATCCCTGTCATTCTGTCAATGGGCAAAATATGTCATGGATCGATCGATCCTGGTGCAGGGATCGATCGATCCTTGTCATTCTGTCCAGACGCACCTGTTTCTAAAATTCCAAAGCCAAAAACCGAAAGAAATCGAAAACACCAAAAACCGAAAACACCAAAAAAAAAACACTGAAAATCTAGCTAAATGAAAACAAAAACTACCTAGTGGGTTGCCTCCCACTCAACGCTTGTTTAAAGTCTCGAGCCTGACTATAATGCGATCAAACGGTGGGTGGATCCGTTAAAGGAATTCACATTCCTTCTTCGGGTGGCGCCTCTTCAATGTATGGCTTCAATCTTTGGCAATTCACAGTGAATCTCCTTCTGTTTTTTTCAAGAATGACAGCTCGATATGGTCGAACCTCAACGATCATGAATGGTCCCAACCAACGTGATTTGAGCTTTCCTGGAAACAGTCTCAAATGTGAGTTAAATAAGAGTACCTGATCTCCTGTAGTAAAATAGCTTGGAATTATCCTTTTGTCATGGAATGCTTTTTCCGTTCTTTGTAGATTCTTGTGTTCTCATAAGCATTCAAGCGTATCTCATTGATTTCATTGATATGATCAGTCGCTTCTCAGCTACAGGATTGGTGTTGAAACTCATCAACTTCGGAGCCCATAATCTATTGTACTCTAGCTCAACAAGCAAATGACAAGACTTCCCATAGACTAGATGATATGGAGTTGTGCCTAAGGGAGTCTTAAACGCATTACGGTATGTCCATAGTGCCTTATGAAGCTTCACAACCCAATCTTTCCGCGTCTTGCCAACTGTCTTCTCTAAAATTCCCTTAATTTCCCTGTTGGAAATCTCCACTTGACCACTGGTTTGAGGATGATAAGGTGTAGCTACCTTATGTCGAACTCCGTACTTCTTCAGCATATTCTCAAACAACTTGTTGATGAAGTGAGATCCCCCATCACTGATGACAACTCTGGGAACTCCAAATCGCGGGAAGATCACTGATTTGAACATCTTCAAGATGATCTTGGAATCATTTATAGGGCTAGCCAGCACTTCAACCGATTTGGACACATAGTCCACAACAACCAAGATGTATTGATTTCCATAGGGTGGGGGAAATTGTCCCATGAAATCAATACCCCAAACATCAAATACCTCGACTTCCAGGATCAATTTCTAAGGCGTCTCGTTCCTTTTGATGATATTTCCTTTTCTCTGATAGGCATCTCACTTGGAAACGAAATCATGGGCGTCTTTGGACATAGTAGGCCACCAGAAACCTGCTTGTAGTATCTTCGAAACCGTCTTGAAGGTAGCGAAGTGGCCAACATACTCTGAACCATGGCAATAATAGAGAATACCCTACACTTCTGACTTTGGAATGCACCTGCGTAAAAGTTCATGAGAACCTCTCTTGTAGAGAAACGGATCATCCCAAAAATAATGTCTGACGTCTCTGAGGAACTTTTCTTTTCATAGCCTGCGAAATTTGGTGGCTCTACTTTGGAACTCAGATAGTTCGCAAAGTTTGTAAACCAAGGAATCTCGTCATGGATGTGTCTAATGGCAAAAATATCTGATTCATTCAGATTCTCATCCTCCAGCAAGGTTACCATGTACACATTCTCCTCTGGAAGACTATCATAAAGTGGAGTCTCAGCTTCCACTCGCAGACAAGAAAGGTGATCAACAACACCATTCTCGATGCCTCATTTGTCACAAATTTCCAGATCAAATTCCTGTAACAACAATATTAATCTCAACAGTATCGGTTTAGCATCTATATTAAACATGAGATATCTCAAAACCGCATGATCGGTATGAACAATGACTTTGGATCCCACCAAATATTGTCTGAACTTCTCCAATGCATAAACAACAGCCAATAGCTCCTTTTCTGTAGTTGAATACTTGATCTGAGTGTCATCAAGTGTTCTGCTGGCATAGTAAATTACATGGACCTTCTTATCCTTTCTATGACCCAACATTGCTCCTACTTTGTAGTCATTGGCGTCACACATTACCTCAAAAGGTAAATCCCAATTTGGTGGCTGCACAATTGGAGCGCCAACTAGTGCCTCCTTGAGTGTTTGAAAGGCTAACAAACAATCAGAATCAAAATCAAATTTAACATCCTTTCAAAGTAATCGAGTGAGAGGTTTGGCTATGTTGGAGAAATTCTTGATAAACCGTCTGTAGAATCCTGCATATCCTAGAAAGCTGCGAATATCCTTGATAGATGTAGGAGGTTGCAGGCTCGTCATCACCTCTACACTGGCTTTGTCAACTTTGATGCCCCTCTCTGAGATTCTATGGCCAAGTACAAGTCCACCCTGCACCATAAAATGACACTTTTCTCAATTCAAAACTTAATTTCTCTTCACATCTTTCTAAAATCTTGTAAAGGTTAGACAAACAGTTAGTAAATGAAGAACCATATACAGAGAAGTCATCCATGAAGACTTCCATGATATATTCGTTCAAATCTGTGGAGATAGACATCATGCAGCATTGGAAAGTCGCAGGTGCATTGCATAGTCTGAATGGCATCCTCTGGTAAGCATATGTCCCATAAGGACACGTGAATGTGTTCTTCTCCTGGTCCATTAGATGGATCGAAATCTGGAAGAAACCTGAATAGCCATCAAGAAAATGGTAGTAAGGATGCTAGGAAAGTCTTTCAAGCATTTGATCAATAAAAGGAAGTAGAAAATTATCCTTTCTCGTGGCCGAGTTCAGCTTCCTGTAGTCAATGCACATCTTGTGGCCAATGATAGTCCTGGTGGGAGTGAGGTCATTCTTCTCATTAGTGATGACAGTGATCCCAACTTTCTTCGGTACCACGTGTACCGGGCTTACCCATGTACTTTCAGAGATGGGAAAGATCACACCTACACCCAAAAGTTTCAGAATCTGTTTTTTGACAACTTCCATCAGCTTAGGATTGACTCTCTTTTGATGTTCGATAGAATTCTTAGATTCATCCTCCAAGTGGATCCTATGAATACAAAGATCTGGAGAAATACCTATGGTATCACCCAAAGAATATCCCAATGCTTTTCTGTATTTACTCAACTTCGAGAGAAGTAAGGCAGTCTCAGCATTGTTCAAATTAGCATTGACAATCACAGGGTATGTAGAGTTAGGGCCTAAAAAAACGTACCTTAATCTTGTAGGTAGTGGTTTGAGTTTGATTTTTGGATCTTTTAGCTCGCTCCAATAAGCATTCGAGCTCACCACTAAGGCGGTAGATGATGCAGGAGATGGCTCTTTGAGCTTGATGTATGCGACATGCTTCTCAATAGTATGTGCCAAGTCCAGCAACGCGGAAACCTCAGATGTATCTTCACTCAGAAACTCATATTCACCTTCAATCTTAGCCAGATCAACTCGTAGTGGGTCATCAGTGTACAACTCTTCAGCAGAGTCTTCAATCACATCAGCAAGTGTGTCTACCCAAAAGATGTGCCTATTAATTGTAGGCTTCTTCATGGATTTCTCAATGTTGAACTTCATAGTCAATTTCCCAAGGTGGATATCTATTTGACCGTTCTGCATATCAATCATAGCTCGTGCAGTAGATAAGAATGATCTTCCTAGGATAATAGGATTCTTGGGTTCTTCTTCAAGTTCTAGGACTACGAAATCTGTAAACACATATCCATCTCCAACTCCAACGGGAATGTTGTCTAGAATACTGATCACGGGTTTTTTTGTGGTTGAGTTTACAATTTATATACCTAATACCCTACGTTTGATCCCGCAAGAGAATGGGGTCAATTGTTGTACTTTAGGGTCGTCCAAGGATTTAAAGGCTTATACTAGTAGAACCGTAACAAGGAGAATTCACTAAGGGTTCTAGTCTAGGGGCGATCTAGTAAGAGATTGTCACGAGTCTCTACTAAACCTAATCAAAATCAAAGGTAACCATGGTGAATGTGCATAANTTGGATCTAATCAAAAGAAAGATAGGATCTTGAGACAATGGTTATGGGTTCGAGTTCAATCTAAAGATGTAATGGACTTGGATAAGGCTTTATTAGAGGATTGAAGTTATTCTAAGACCAAGGATCCCTTTATAATCGATCAACCCACTCTCGTGACGGAGATCT
>OVAN01008080.1:0-18704 GCA_900406275.1 Anastatica hierochuntica | reverse complement strand
CTTAACACCGGTTGCGCACGCTCCGATCACGAAATTTGAATAAGATCCCTTGACTTCTTTGTTAACTTTATCTGCCGAATCGCTCTCCGTTTACGCTTTCTGCATACTTTAGATATGTTCTCGTCTTCACTCTGTATTCATTCACGTTAACTTATCTTACGAATCCTGTTACTTGTTCATCGTTAATCCATATCGCTTCGCAATCTATTTCGTATTTCGTTATCTAACTTACTCACGATTTCTGTCTTATTGCCTTTGCAGTTTACTTTCGTATTTCTTATTCAATAATTCACTAATTCTCTATCTTGATCTGTTGATCTTTGGCCACAAAATCCGTGAACTACATAACATTGACAGTGAGAATTTCGGTTCCCACAATACGCTAAGCATACATAGAGCTGCTTAGATTTGATAAGGATGATTTAGGATGCAAGTTTCTGTGGTTTATCTAGGGAAAATAAACTTAGTAGTTGAACGCACACAAGGTGCTCGCTGAAATGCCAAAATGAAAGGCATGAGTATGGAATACATATTTTTTTGGCTACGAGGACGCTAAGAGTTGTAGAATCTTAGTAGTTGTGGGTAAATTCTCATTTGTTAAGTGATGGGTACAGAAAAACCCATAATTTGGGGAGGAAGAATGGTTTGAAAACCTCAAAGGGACTAGAGTTAAGCCAACAAGTACCAAAAGACCACCTATGAGTGAGCAAAGCTAGATCTTCAAGTGTAGACAAATCAAGCAACATGTCTACATCTCCATGTATGTGATAAACCATATTTTTACATGTTTTACCTTAGGTTTTTATATATGTTAGAGGTTTTTATGCTCTTCTTTATAAAAAATGGTAGGTTTCTCGTATTTGTAGTGTTAAAAGTCATTTCAGGTCGAAAAATGCATTCTGGAGCAATTTAGACTCATTTGAAGCAAAAGTCAGCTTCTAGACAATATCAATGCGTTAGAAAGATCATCCTCAAATGGATTTTGATGAAATTAGGACATAAAAATAGAAATATGATTTATATTTCAAATGGGTTTTGTTTAAAGGCAATTAGGTCTCTGGATCAAAAGTTATAAGCATTTTAGTGAAGCCTGGTCCGTCTGCCTTGAAGCTGGAATGTGCCCAGAAGTGAGCTGTGACCGGGTTTTGACAAGAATGAAGAACCAATCGATGCAACAAGCCTCTCTGATCGGTTGGCGAGATTTGTTGCACCGTTCTGTGCCAAAAAACCCCCTATACCGGTCCCAGCATATTTACGACATCAACTTAACCTAAACCGAATTTTCTTGACCTAATGCTATATATACTTGTTATTAGCCTTTTGTGAAGGGGAGCCACCCTATTAGCATGAAAATTAGATTATAAACTGAGGCATCTCGTCCTTAACAACATTAGAGATTTCGATCTCAAGCTTGGCCTTTGGGAGATAGATTCATACTCTTGTATCGTCATAGAGAAGTTCTCTAAACCCTTATTGTTTCTAATACCATTTGAGATGTTTTCCTTTGATTTTGATTGCTTTTCATCTCAGTCCATGTCTGAGTAGTCACTTTTTAGGTTGTAGATAACCAAAAGATCCATGAATTCATGAGTTTATCGAATAGATATACGGAATAATCGATTAGTTCTTCATCATTGCTTGATCTTAATGTTGTAGCTAACTTGATCACCTAATTACTGTTCTTAGGTAGATTTAGATTCCAAAAGCATTTAAATAAATGGATCTAGTATTTGATGGGCAAACCAATATAGGCAACGAAAGTGGATCGATAAAGGTTTGTGAACAATTGAGTCTTGAACGAGTTAATGCGTGTTTATCTACTACATGGGCGTACAAAAGTCGATGCTCCTTAGTATTTAAGCATAGAATCCTAAACCTCGAAAGTGGAAAAGATTTATGCTTGTGATTTGAGTGTTAGAGCGATGTTTAATGCTTCCTTGAAAATCGATATTCTTAAAGTCATGTTTCTGATAGATTATATCTAATGCCTAGCGCTTTTAACCATTTGAATTACCTTCGTTTTAATTTGTCCTTTTCGTTTTACTTTCTGTCCCATTTAGTTTAGTAACCAAAAATCCAAAATCGTATTTTGTTTAAGCTTAATTTAAATCCTGATAAGTTGTAGTGCATGCTTAGTCTCTTGTAGATCGATATCCTTAACACTACCACAACGTTGTGCGCTTGCAGCTGAGTGATACTCTTTTTGGGTGAAGAATTTACCCCCATCAATTTTTCTAGCACCGTTTGCAGGGACTTTCATTACCTATATTTTTTTGATTTGAGTAGTCTTAGACGTTTTTCTTTCGTTTCTATAGTTTCTTTTTACTTGTTTTTGTTTGTGTTATGTTGCAGGACATGAGGAAGCCAAAGATGGACGAGCACATGCACGACCATCCCTTTCTTCAAGACGACAAACAGCGTAACCAACCTTTTCAAGAGTTGCCGCAACTAGGAGAGCAACATGGATAGCCGAATTACTTCAACTTGATGGTTATGTGATAACATCATTATTTTACCACTTTTACTTTAGATTTTAGTATGTTTTATTGGTGTTTTATGCAATTCTCAACGATTAGAAGTAATTTTCTTCTATTTGTAGTATTTCAAGTCATTTCAGGTCAATCAATGATATTTGGAGCTTTGTGGGGCTAACTGGAGCAAAGTCAGTTTCTGGACAGCTTTTAAGCATCAGAATTATCATCGGAGATGAAGGCCTTTCCCTCAACATATTTTGATAAAATTTTGACAAGAGCTAGAGAAGGTGGTCTTGCATCATTTCGAGAAGTGGATAAAGAGTTACACTAATATTACTCAAGAATGGTCCCGCTGTCTAGCAGATGAAAGATGCGTAGAAAAGCTAGAACAAAAGGAAGACCATTTTCCAGACTTAAATGGATCTATTCCAAGCCTTTTTATGCCCAAGAACTCAACTCAAGATCTCTTTACATGAAGTCCAACATTTAGAGGCCTTAAAGGCCCGATATAACACTTTTGACCTAATGAGGAAATGCACTATAAGTAGTTGCTTTTAGCTTTTTTTTTAGGAGAATTGTTTAGGTTCTAGATCGAATAAGTGCCTAAGGAAGCAGAGACAATACCCTTTGAGGTCGTGCCCCTTGTAGCCTCCTAAAGATCCGTCTCATCTCAATACATTCATATTTCTTCCATCATTCGGTTTTATCTATCATTTCTCCCTTTGATTTGATATGAATACTTGCTGCCATGATTGATTTCATGTTTACATGTTTTTAATCTATTAGTTTTCATGTTAGACAGTAGATTTAAATGAGTCAATGAGTTTACTTGAATAGGATTACTAGTCGATTAGGTTTTATCAATAACATTATCACCTTTACTCATTCGTTAATGCTACCCCTCCCCCTATGAAAGCTAATATAAGAATAGGTCTATAGCAGTATCCATTCCAAAAGCTTGACTTACCGCTGGATCTAGTATTTGGTGAGCCTTTGTAGGTAGCCTTCGAAAGTAAATCAACTTTAGAATTGTGAACAATCAGTCTTGGTCATTTTTATGCGTGTTTGTTATCTTGAGGCCATTCAAAAGTCTAGGTCATTTTGATATTAAGCATAGAATCTTGAACCTTGAAATTGGAGAGGATTTACCTTAGTGGTTGTGTTTTAGACCGATACTTAATGCCTCTTGTCGTTTTTAACTTCTGCTTGTTCACTTCAACTTTCTGCTGTTTGATGCATATCTTTTCATTTGATCTATCCTTTGTAAATTAGCATGTAGAGTAGGTTCATTTGCATCAATAAAACCATAAAAATCAAATAAAAACAGTGACAACCCCCTTGCATATTTTGTTCTTAGCTTAGTCTAAAATCATATAGGTTCTAAGTTTGACTGGTAGTCTCTGTGGATTCGATCCCTAAGTATTACTGCGGATGCTGTACACTTGCAGCTAGGTTTTAACAAGTGTAAAACTTGACCCCACATCAAATTTTTGGTGCCCTTGTCGGGGACTTGTTTTCTTACATTAGAATTTAGATCTAGGATTAAGTCTAGGAAAAAATTTCTTTGTTTATTTCTCTTTCTTTGCAAATTTCAATTTCTCTGTAAAAAATCGGTTTTCTTGTAAAAGTTTCGGTTTGCTTTTTCTTCTAACTTATTTTTAATTCTTTTAGTGTTTTAACACATAGGATTTAGATAAACTTACTAATAATCTTGTACTCCATTTTATTTTGTAGATAATAACACTTGGAATTATCCTTTTTGTTGGGAGTAATTTGAGCCTTGGGAATTCCCCCTAGTTCAAATGGAGTACAACAGTAAGGCCATAAGGCAGGGGAATGCCCAGAAACAGGAAGCCAGATGCCATGGCGAAGCAATAAACCAAATGTCATAGCAAGGCCGGAGGCCAGAAGCCAGCCGCCATTATTTGATATTTATCTTAACAGTTAGTAGATAATCATGTATGTTTATGAGATAATTACGATATCTTCTAGTTTGAAGGAGGTACGATGAGCTGTATGTATAAATATAAAGCTTAGAGGTTAGAGAACCTACGGGTCTACAGTGATTCCCATCTAATCGAATGCGGATGAAGCCACCAACAGCGAAAGCGAATATGAAGCCTTAATCGTAGGACTCGACTTAGCAAAAGACTTGGGGGATAGAGAACCTACAGGTCTACAGTGATTCCAAGCTAATCATAAGTCAGAAAAAGGCTATTATTAGGCGAAAGATGCCAGCATGACCAAGTATCTGGCAATAGCGAAGAAGCTTCTCAGCTCATTCAAAGCGTGCGAGCTCACACAGATCCCCAGGGAATATAACTCGCATGCGAATGCTCTTGCTAACTTGGCCTATGCCCTAAAAAATACGAAGCCAATCAGCATACCCTTGCTGGTGCTCTAGTGGCTAGCTACCGATGAAGATGCAAAAGGACTTCAAGTCTCCAACGTCGAAGAAGAAGAAACATGGATGAATCCCATAATTTCTTATCTGAGAGATGACGTCCTGCCCAACGTAAAAAGCGAGTGCTGCAAGATCAAAAGGCAAGCATCCCGCTATTGTTTGATTCAAGGAAAACTTTACAGAAATTCCTTCTCAAGACCTTACCTTAAGTGCGTAATTCCAGAGGGCGCCAATCTGGTTCTCAAGGAACTACACGAAGGGGAATGCTGGTCTCACTCTAGTAGAAAAATCCTAGTGCTAAGAGCCAAGAGGGTAGAATATTACTGCCCAACCATGGCCAACGATGCCCTCCAGATGGCCAAGTATTGCGATAAGTGTCAAAGACATGCACAAGTATCCAAGCTACCTCCTGAAAACCTCAAATCCTTCAGTTCCCCTTGGCCATTTATGAAGTGGAGAATGAATATTGTAGTAAAAATTCCCAATGGCCCATGGTCAGCTGGAATATCTCTTGGTAGTGACGAATTATTTCTCCAAGTGGATAGAGGCAGAAGCTCTAAGCAAGATTGCGAATGCCCAAATCAAGCGGTTCCTACGGAAAAACGTGGTGCAAACCTAGAAATACCAGCAGGAAGTAGCACAAAACTACAACAAGAAGGTGCAAACCAGAACGTTTCAGCAAGGCGAATGGGTGTTGCGCTGAATCTTCGACAATACCTGGGACAAAGCCACAAGCAAGCTCACGCCTGGCTGGGAAGGACGGTACCAAATCGTAGGACTTAAAGGGTCAGGAGCATACAAGGTACAAGATAGGTACAAAATAATACAACCAAACAGCTGGAATGCGTTACACCTAAAATCTTACTTCTTCTAAAGAACGCTTCTGGCACGGACGACCGCATACCAAATACGTTTTTTTGGCTTTGGTGTTTTAATTTCTTTCACATTTTTTCATTTGTAATCATGTTGCGTCTACGAACGAAAATACATCAATAAAGTAGTTGTCTTCTCAAAGAAAGTCACTTAGAACAAGGGGAAAATAAGTTGAATAACTATTCCTCGTTATAAGAGTAATACAAACAACGTACCCTTCCAAAACAAAAGTAAAAAGCTTATTCCTGCTTAACAGAGAGTGGCCAATCATAAAGCAGAGTGCTGAGCAGGAAGCAAAACTGCTTAATGTTGCCTACCAGGTCATAGTAAAAGTGAAAAGCTATATGGCCTGAGCATAGGAGCATCATCTATACAAACGTGGGAAGCAGAAGAAAAGCCTGACAGTTGGTTACCCCCGGGTAGCAGAATGCCAAAAAGCAAGTGGTTACCTCTGGGTAGCAGAATGCCAAAAAGCTAGTGGTTACCTCCGTGTAGCAGAATGCCAAAAAACAAGCGGTTTCCTCCGGTTAACTGAATGCCAAAAAGCTAGTGGTTACCTCCGGGTAGCAGAATGCCAAAAAGGAAATGGTTACCTCCAGGTAGTAGAATACCAAAAAGCAAGTGGTTACCTCCGGATAGCAAAATGCCAAAATTCTTGTTGTTACCTCCGGGTAGCAGAACGCCAAAAGCCACGTGGTTACCTCCAGGTAGAAGAATGCCAAAATTTCGTGGTTATTCCTGGTAGCAGAATGACAACAGCTAATAGTTACCTCCGGGTAGCAGAACGCCAAGAGCTAGTATTCGCCTTAGTGGGGGCAAAACACACTCAAAAACCTAGGAATTGTTCAAGGACAAGGAGTAGGATTTTTAAAAAAAAGGAGGATAACGAGTATATCCCAACTCAGAACTCAAATTTCTCCAGAGACACAACAAAAGCCAGAGGATTAAAACAAGAGGCAAAACAACCAAGGCGTTGAAAAGCAAAAAGCTCACAAAATTTAGACGATGAATGTTATCTTTATATCCTAGCTAATAGCTTGTTCGAGCAAGAGGCAAAAGAAGGATTAAAGAAACACAAAACAATCATAAAAAGACCACGAAGGGATAAAATATAAGTCTTAAGCCCCAAAGGGCAAACAAAAGCCAAGGACATAAAGGCCATAAAAGAGTTAAGGCCACTAAGGCCATAAATAGTCTTAACAAAGCCCACAAGGGGCAGAACTAAGCCCACGCAGGGGAAGATCATCATCAAAAAAAAAGAAAGATAGAGTCCCTCAAGGGGAAATGTGATTTGGTTCTTGATTCTGGGGCAAAAGGGACGACAGCTAGAGGGTCCTAGGAAGGAGACCTCACCACATTGGTCTCTGAGTCCATCAGGTTTGCACCAGACCTGGTAGGAGGAATTTCCGGCTCATCTTCAAAGGTGGGAGCAGGAAGACCTTGTTATTCTGCCTCCGCCGTCGCCACCATCTTGTAATTCTCAAACTCCTCTGCTAGGTCCTAGGACTCCGTCTCTCCCTTAAGATAATCTCTGGCCATCTCCCAACGGCCAATGATCTTGGCACCGTTAACGACCATGGTCATCTCCTCGGCGAATGAGGCTACCTTCGCCTTTAGATCAGCAACCTCCTGCTCTAGAAGCGTCTTCCCCTTTGTCAAGGCGAGGACCTTTTCTTCTGCCTTCTGGTTCTGAGACTCAAACCCACGGGCTAGTCCCTTCATCTCCTTTAGATTTTTCTCCAAACCAGCAAACCTATCCTTCTCCGCCTTCAGCTTGGAAAGGTAGTCTTCCACCTGGGCCTTTCCGGCATAAACCACCTCCGTGGCGATCTAATCTTTGGCATGGAAGTGTGAGGCAACCAGCTAAAGACCAAAGAGAAGGAAGGTTAGCGAAAAAAAGGCCAAGCAAATGCAAAGGGCAAATTGATTACCTTAATCATCCCTTTCTGAACATGATCAAGGATCCCTAGATTGTCAAAGCTGGGATAGCTAGAGGGAACTGGAGGGAAGACAGAGCTTTGTAGGTGCTCCAGAGAACCGTCACGGTCACTAGCAGAGGAGAAGGAGAGCTTAGCAGGGACACTCTTCTGCTTCTTGGTGGAAGCCCAAGCCCTCTAGATTCCCTTCCTCTTAGTCCCGTCAGAAGGAGACTCAAATATCTACACTACTTCCGGAGTTTTGCTCCCTGATTCCATCTTAGCCTTCCTTGCTGCCTGGTCCCTCTTGAAATCCTCAAGTGCCTTGGATCCGGATCCTGCCATGTCCCCTACAAAACGATAAGAAGTTAGCAAAGGAAAAAATTGAAACAAATGCAAAATGCAGTAAAGCAAACCTCTGATGCTGCTTTGGCTTAGTGCTACTTCACTCAACAAGAACGGTATACTCTTCTCTTCAACTGGAATCTCCAAAGCCTCCTTAGCAGCCTCCAAAGACTGACAGTTGGTTACCCCCGGGTAGCAGAATGCCAAAAAGCAAGTGGTTACCTCTGGGTAGCAGAATGCCAAAAAGCTAGTGGTTACCTCTGTGTAGCAGAATGTCAAAAAGCAAGTGATTTCCTCCGGTTAACAGAATGCCAAAAAGCTAGTGGTTACCTCCGGGTAGCAGAATGCAAAAAAGGAAATGGTTACCTCCAGGTAGTAGAATACCAAAAAGCAAGTGGTTACCTCCGGGTAGCAAAATGCCAAAATGCTAGTAGTTACCTCAGGGTAGCAGAACGCCAAAAGGCACGTGGTTACCTCCGGGTAGCAGAATGCCAAAATCTCGTGGTTATTCCTGGTAGCAGAACGCCAACAACTAATAGTTACCTCCGGGTAGCAGAACACCGAGAGCTAGTACTCGCCTTAGTGGGGGCAAAACACGCTAAAAAACCTAGGAATTGTTCAAGGACAAGGAGTAGGATTTTTAAAAAAAAGGAGGATAACGAGTATATCCCAACTCAGAACTCGAAGTTCTCCAGAGACACAACAAAAGCCAGAGGATTATAGCCAGAGGCCAAACAACCAAGGCGTTGAAAAGAAAAAAGCTCACAAAAGCCAGACGATGAATGTTATCTTTATATCCTAGCTAATAGCTTGTTCGAGCAAGAGGCAAAAGAAGGATTAAAGAAACACAAAACATTCATAAAAAGACCACGAGGGGACAAAATATAAGTCTTAAGCCCCAAAGGGCAAACAAAAGCCAAGGACATAAAGGCCATAAAAGAGTTAAGGCTACTAAGGCCATAAATAGTCTTAACAAAGCCCACAAGGGGCAGAACTAAGCCCACGCAGGGGAAGATCATTATCAAAAAAAAAGAAAGATAGAGTCCCTCAAGGAGAAATGTGATTTGGTTCTTGATTCTGGGGCAGAAGGCAAGGCAGCTGGAGGGTCCTAGGAAGGAGACCTCACCACATTGGTCTCTGAGTCCATCAGGTTTGCACCAGACCTGGTAGGAGGAATTTCCGGCTCATCTTCAAAGGTGGGAGCAGGAAGACCTTGTTCTTCTACCTCCGCCGTCGCCACCATCTTGTAATTCTCAAACTCCTCTGCTAGGTCCTAGGACTCCGTCTCTCCCTTAAGATAATCTCTGGCCATCTCCCAGCGGCCAATGATCTTGGCATCGTTAACGACCATGGTCATCTCCTTGGCGAATATGGCTACCTTCGCCTTTAGATCAACAACCTCCTGCTCTAGAAGCGTCTTCCCCTTTGTCAAAGCGAGGATCTTTTCTTCTGCCTTCTGGTTCTGAGACTCAAACCCACGGGCTAGTCCCTTCATCTCCTTTATATCTTTCTCCAAACCAGCAGACCTATCCTTCTCCGCCTTCAGCTTGGCAAGGTAGTCTTCAGCCTGGGCCTTTCCGGCATAAACCACCTCTGTGGTGATCTAATATTTGGCATGGAAGTGTGAGGCAGCCAGCTAAAGACCAAAGAGAAGGAAGGTTAGCCAAAAAAAGGCCAGTCAAAAGCAAAGGGCAAATTGATTACCTTAATCATCCCTTTCTGAACATGATCAAGGATCCCTAGATTGTCAAAGTTGGGATAGCTGGAGGGAATTGAAGGGAAGACAGAGCTTTGTAGGTGCTCCAGAGAACCGTCACGGTCACTAGAAGAGGAGGAGGAGAGCTTAGTAGGGACACTCTTCTGCTTCTTGGTGGAAGCCGAAGCCCTCTAGATTCCCTTCCTCTTAGTCCCAGCAGAAGGAGACTCAAATATCTACACTACTTCCGGAGTCTTGCTCCCTGATTCCATCTTGGCCTTCCTTGCTGCCTGATACCTCTTGAAATCCTCCAGTGCCTTGGATCCAGATCCTGCCATGTTCCCTGCAAAACGATAAGAAGTTAGCAAAGGAAAAAATCGAAACAAAAGCAAAATGCAGTAAAGCAAACCTCTGATGGTGCTTTGGCTTAGTGCTTCTTCACTCAACAAGAACGGGATACTCTTCTCTTCAACTGGAATCTCCAAAGCCTCCTTAGCACCCTCCTTACCTTCTTCTGACTTCTCCGTCGATACCTCTACAAAACGGGAAAAATATCCTAGACCTACTAGTAAACTTCCAGAAGGTAGAGAAGCCAGGCGTCAACTCGACTTTCATAAAAACAAATCTCTGCGCCCAATGTTTGGCAAATGCGACTCCCTTCCTCTCACTTTTTTTCTAGCTCCTTGACCAAAGGAGCACCAGCCCGAGGGTGGAAGTAGTACTTGCCTTCACCAGGAGAGACATGAGAGAAGTAGTAGGCGTACCTAGATCCAGCCCATGGAAGTCGGTAAGGATCTGAACAGCAGTAAGAATCCTCCAAGAAGGTGGATTCAGCTGAAAGGGGAAAATACTGAAGTGCTTTGAGACATTCATTATCAAAGCTGGTATCCTAACCCTGATTCCAGCCTCAAATTAGCCCTCGTACATCGCCATCTCATCCTCGAGATTCCAAGAATCCCTCTCGTTATTCTTGGCAACCCGTAATCTCAAACCCTCTCCAAGAGAGTACTGCTACTTCCAAGCCTCAAGAAGCTAAGAATCAATGGAGGAGAATGGGCCCACCTGCACAAGATTGGGACTCGTAGAAGCACGAATGGGTCTCGCGGTGATGTCTTGGATCTTCAGAGGACTTCAACCTCAGAAGAGGAACTAGTCCTAATCAAGTGCCTCTTCCTAACCCGGGCACCAACAGATGACAAGACTTCATGCGAAAGATCTTCGGCGGAGCTGGACAGATCTAGGGTTCGAAAGGGGCAAGAAACCTAGAAGCTAAGCGGACCCTAAACCATAAAAGCAACCTTCGGATCCTAACCTAGAAGAAGCAAAAAGAAGAAGGAAGAAAGGTTTCTAACCTTGAATTACAGAGGATGAAGGCTCGATGACGATTTCGGAAGCAGAATTTTTTCGCAAGAAGAGGAAAGAGAATAGAGAGAAAAGGCAAGAATAAAGAAAAGAAATCAAAATGTTAAAGAAGAAAGGAGAAAAGCAAGCCCACACGCGTAATGATTAGACGACACGAATCTCAGAGTAGTCTCTCCCTTTTTCTTTAAAATCCTAACATAACCTCAACTAAAGGCTGAGATCTTCGCAATAATTCTCAAGATTTCCCATCAAGTTGCAAGTTTGAAATTCAAAAGTCCCGAAGCCAGATGTCAAGAGGTAGTAGGAACTTCCTGCAGAAATTGTATCCATAATCAACGATACTCTGACCATAAGCAAGCATACATCCAAAGGGTTCAACGTGGCTTATGTTCATACGACCGAATAGTCGAGCAACATGTGGCTTCCTTCCTAAGAAACGAGGGAAAAATGTTATTCCCCAGCTTTGGATCGAACCTACGCAATAAGGGGCAAACTGTTGGGTGTATTTTGAGCCTTGGGAATTCCCCATGGTTCGAATGGAGTACAACAGTAAGATCATAAGGCAGGGGAATGCCCAGAAGCAGGAAGTCAGATGCCATGGCGAAGCAAGAAGCCAGATGTCTTAGCAAGGCCGGAGGCCAGAAGCCAGCTGCCTTTATTTGATATTTATCTTAATAGTTAGTAGATAATCATGTATGTTTATTAGATAATTACGATATCTTCTAGTTTGAAGGGGATAACGATGAGCTTTATGTATAAATAGGGGTTAGGAGGAGGAGATCCGAAAAACCCTAGGCTTAAGAGAATAATACTCGCATCTTTTCACCATCTTCCATCTCTTTTGCTTATATCATACACACAAAAACATGTGTATCTTGTCTTCTAGCTTTTGTAGTGCTTTCTAAAGAACATCTTAAAATCACCCTTAACACTTTTCCTACTAGGAATATGATTTTTCCATCATACTAAGCTATTTAATTGTTTCACTTGTGTTTTACAGGGAAAATACAAGGAACCAAAGCCTAAAACTCAAAACCCTAAGTCTCTCTACAACCATGGACAAAAACTGTGAAGGATTTAACTACCCTAATCCTCACTCACCCGAATTCATGGATGATGCTCAGTATTATCCTCATGCCTATGAGCATGAGAGAGAGTATGCTGAGCCAAGAGGTCAACTTCATGGAGAACGTGATTGGAAGCAAAGTAAAAGCCACAAATCCACTGAAGGAGGATGATATCTTAACTCAGTACCGCTGAAAAACTCATATGAACTCTAGCAAAGAAGACCTACGCTTCAAAACCATGAAGGAAGATCCCTGAACTGAAATCTCCACAGCTTTCTTCGCCATGAGCAACTGCGATATCTCTCACGACCTAGCACTCAAAGGTCAGAGGTATCACATTCCCTATCTCATCCTCCAAGTTCCTACAAACCTTTAAAGTCTGTGGAGCTCAAGGTCGAGCACCTCACAGAGCAACTCCTCGAGATTCAAAGAGATACGGAGCAGAAAATCTATATTACTATAGATAATCAATACTTCGCCCTTGAGGAGAGAATTGAGAAGCTTGAACTCACTGTTCAAGGCCTAAACATGAGCCTAAGTCATATAAAAGCCACTATCTAAAAGATATTCGACACTTGTTCCCCACAAAATTTCAAAAAAAACCCAAGGAGAAGCTGAAAATCGCCTTGAACAGAGGCGGAACGTGAAATCTATGGAGAAAAGACTTGAGTCTTTTGCTGAGGACGTGAAGGCCAAGCAAAGGATCTGTTCTTCGGACAATAGAGTCTTAAATTTAAGGATCAAAAGGTTCAAGGAAGAACAAGATGAAAGGATTAAAGAGCTGGATGATAGTTTGGAAGAATTGGTGTCTAGTGCCAATGGGACGAACAAGAAGATGGAAGATGACCTGTAAGAGGAAAAGGAAAGCATGGGAAGAATAGACCACGACACCCATGAGATTCGTGATATGAAGATCAATCTTGATCCCCTAAACTCTCATCTCAAAGACATTGAGAAGAAACTAGTGGAGAATGAAGAAAACTCCACTAAATTCGTCAGTAAGCCTAATGACCTGAAGGGAGAGGTCCTAGCTTTTGATTTCCAGCCTTTGGACAATCAAAATTCGCCCCAAGGAGTAGGATCACACATGCCCTTTAAGAGGAAAACAAGAATCCGAGCCACTCAACCGAAATTTAGGTCACGGTTTGAGTACAAAAGTGACAATGTCTACTTGGGATCAAGAGAAGCAAATCCCTTCAATTCAAGGGAGAATTGGGAAGCATTATCAATATATCTCAAGACTTACCAACTAATATGACATTTGACAGAGTATGGGCTACAGAAAAGGAGCTCAGGAAGTGTCTTGAGTACGAAACAAAAGACTTAGAACGCATATAAGGCATGTTCAACACCATCAGGAATCCCAACAGGCGTTACACCACACTTCAAAGATTAGAAGACCCAGGACCCTTCTTAATCAAGTGTTCCATCAACAAACAAATATTTGAAAACGCTCTATGCAACTCTGGAGTTGGAGTAAACCTCATGCCATCACATATGCGAGGTGAAAGATAGCTCAGTCACAATCTCGCATGGTTTTTTCGTAGCAAGTCGCTTCCTATTAGTGGAGGATACTGTGCGGCTTGGTTTCACAAACTTTAGAACTTCAAAGATGTGCATCATCCCGACCACCCATTTCCACGCCCTGACCATCCCATTCCCCATATGGACGTGCTTTTGGACGAGAAAAACATTATTGAATGTCCAATTTTCACATTTTCTTAACCGAATAATGCATAAACTCAAAACTTTGAAGGTAAACAAGTAAACTTAACATTTATATACCATTTTATGGTGATTTTAAGGATTGGAACCTCAAGCACACAAGGATACACACTTGAAGCTACAAGGAACCTAAACCGAGCAATTTCTTGCATCTTAGCCATTTTATTGCCGCCAAGCACGAAATCAACTAAGTTTTTTTATCCCAAAACCTCACAGAAGATCTAAGGGAAATTTTAATGTTTTAAAACACCCTCAAAGACCTTTAAACACAAAGGCGAGCCTATGGAGCAAAAATTGCGAGAATTTGGACTTCAAAGGAACTCCGAGAGAGAACTTCAGTTTTAATTCATGCCAAAGACTATTGTGTTCAAAATAAAGATTATTTTGAAGCTATAAGTGATCCAGTCAAGGCAGAGCCATTCCTCATCCACATTCCGAGGCTCGAAAATGTGATCAAAGGAACATAGACCACAACCGGAGCATCTAAAGAGCAATCTAAGCCAAACGAACTTTAACGCCAGCTGGAAAAAATTAAATACCTTCAAAAAAATGTAAAAGAGAGGCTGGCAGTGATCTACATCGACTTTTGGCTCAACGGGACACAAAACCGACTAATTTGGTTTCTCTGAAACTCTTATCTATGAGTTGAACCAAGTCCTACTGTTGAAAACGCCTAGATAAAGTGGGGATTCTATGAAGAACATCCCAAACAGATTTCGAAGCGCTCATACTTCACTTCGGAGCACCAGATTGGTTAGAAACCGAAGAAAAACTCGGCCAAGAACAAACCAAGCTCCGCCCCGCGAACCAATCTGTCAAATTGAAAATTTACTACTTAGTAGCATATGGATAAGGGGTTTCTCAAGAAAAAAACAGCCTTGGAACGGTCAGATTCGCACCAGCCCAGTTTCTCATTAAGATGAGCCAAACCGAGCATTCTGAAGAGACCAAACTCAGCCACAAAAATATTGGTATGAGCTCCAGCCTTTATAATTCATTTTTAATAACCAAATTTGCTATTTTGTAGTAAGTTTTCAGTTTGGTCGAAAAAATCTTCCCGGATATCATAAATGGACAATTGTTCTTCATTTCGGTTTACCGAAACATCAAAAATGCCGTCTAACTCTCCCTATTTTCGACCATCAGCCAAGTAGCTCCTATTCTCTATCTTTTACATTAGTTTTCAGTACCTTCTTCACTTTGTTTTACATCGAGATGGTGTAAGTTAAGTCCGGAGGGATTATTATTGTCACTAATGCTTCTTTTTCTTTGTTTTTAATTCTTTTTCGTAATTTTTGAATCGTTTTTAAAAATTTTCAAAACAAAATCGTTTTATTGAGTTAAAATCAGTCCGGAAACGAGCTTGAATATGAACCAACCAAGTGATTAAGGACTAGTATCTTTAGTGTCAGTGCTTGACTACAGTTTACCCATTCGGGAAAGCTCATGTGGATCAGCTAACCAAGACACCATATCACTTGATATTCGGGTAATACTAAGCCACTCAACACTTAATGAACTTAATTTTATTTTCTTGGGGCTGGGTATGCACTGAATCATACTTCTCTTTAGATTCAAAAACATTAGTCTACGTTTCCCCTCTTTCTTGTTTAACAAAGATCATCAAAAAATGATGCTTATGCTTATTGTGAATTTGATTTCGACAGTTAAAGTCACTAATAAGTTCAGAATGTCTGGGTAGGTTTCTAAGTTTTCAAACTTCTTCTATGTTCTTCATTTTCTCAGCTCGAGGACGAGCTAGAAGCTAAGTCCGGGGGAGTTGATAACATCATTAAATTACCACTTTTCCTTTAGATTTTAGTATGTTTTATTGGTGTTTTTATGCAATTCTCAACTATTAGAAATAGTTTTCTTATATTTGTATTATTTCAAGTCATTTCAGGTCAATCAATGATATTTGGAGCTTTGTGGAGCTAATTGGAGCAAAGTCAGTTTCTGGACAGTTTCCGAGTATCAGAATTATGGTCTGAGATGAAGGCCTTGCCCCCAATGTCTTTTGATAAAATTTTAATAGGAGATAGAGAATTGAATTACTTTCATATCAAGGTGGTATTGCATCATTTGGAGCAGTGGATAAAGAGTTACACTAATATTACTGAAGAATGGTCCAGCTGTCTCGTGGATGAAGGATGCGTAGAAAAGCCAAAACAAAAGGAAGTGCATTTGAGTTTCGAACTAGACATTCTCCAGACTTAAATGGATCTATTCTAAGCCTTTTCATGCCCAAGAACTCAACTCAAGACCTCTTTACATGAAGCCCAACATTTAGAGACCTTAAAGACCCAGTTTAACACTTTTGACCTAATGAGGAAATATACTATAAGTAGTTGCTTTTAGGTTTTTTTTAGGAGAGTTGTTTAGGTTTTAGATCAAATAACTGCCTAAAGAGGCAGGGACGACACTCTTTGGGTGCCCCTTGTAGCCTCCTAAAGATCCATCTCATCTCAATACATTCATATTTCTTCCATCATTCGGTTTTATCTATCCTTCTCCCTTTGATTTGATATGAATGCTCGCTGCATTGACTGATTTCTTGTTTACATGTTTTTGATCTATTAGTTTTCATATTAGATAGTAGATTTCAAGGAGTCAATGAGTTTACTTGAATAGGATTACTAGTCGATTAGGTTTTATCAATAACGTTATCACCTTTACTCATTCGTTAATGCTTTTCCCCTATGAAAGCTGGTACGGGAATATATCAATAGCGGTATCCATTCCAAAATCTTGACTTACCGTTGGATCTAGTATTTTTTAAGCCTTTCTAAGTAGGCTTCAAAAGTAGATCGACTTTAGAATCGTGAACAATCAGTCTTGATCATTTTTAGACGTGTTTGTTATCTGAGGCCATTTGAAAGTCGAGGTCCTTTTGATATTAAGCATAGAATTCTGAACATCGAAAGTGAAGAGGATTTGCCTTAGTGGATGTGTTCTAGATCAAAATGTAATGCCCCTAGTCGTTTTTAACTCCTGCTTGTTCACGTTAACTTTATGATGTTTCATGCATATCTTTTCATTGATATATCCTTTGTAAATTAGCATGTAGGGTAGGTTCATTTACATCAATAAACCCATAAAAACCAAATAAAAATAGTGACAATACCCTTTGCATATTTTGTTCTTAGCTTAGTCCGAAATCATATAGGTTATAAGTGTGACTGCTAGTCCCTGTGGATTCGATACTAAGTATTACTGCGGATGTTGTACACTTGTAGCTAGGTTTTAATTGGGGTAAAACTTGATCCCTCATCATTATGCTCACGCTATAGCACTTCTCAGCCACTCTCATTCTCTTCTATTGCTAAGTCGAACACCAATTCAACCTCCTATTCACTCGAATCAGGAGTTTGAAATCAAGCCAAAGCTTATCGCTTTGATCTCTCAGCAACAGTTCCAAGGTCTTCCCCAAAATCCTTTGGACCACATAGACTCTTTTGAAGAACTTTGAAATACCACCAGCATCAAAGGAGTCTCCTGAGACTATCTTAGATGCAAGATCTTCACTTTCTAACTAGCAGTGAAAGCACTTCGATGGGTGAAGTCACTCCCACCGAATTCAATCACTACATGTGATGATTTCAAAAGAGCATTTCTTGCTCAGTTCTTCTCAAAGAGAAGAGCTTTACTTCTTCGAAGCAAGATCTCAAATTTCCAGCAAGAATCCATTGATCCTTTCAATGAAGCTTTGGGTTGATTCAAAGACTACACAAAAGAATGCCCACAACATGGGTTTTCTGAAGGATGTTTGTGGAATACTTTCTATGAAGGAGTAAAACGTGAGTACAAATTCTCGCTTGACATCAAAAGTAATGGTAGTTTCATTAATCAATGAGTAGAAGCTGCAAGAATTTTGATTGAAAACCTTGCAGAGAGCTGTAGCAAGAGTTTGCCAAGCTACGGAGAAACTATCATGGCAATCAATGCGGAAACCACTACTTCTCTTATTTCAGAGATTAAGAAGATGATTTCTTCAATTTATACGGAGGAAACATGATCTCAAAAAGCTCTTGAAGGCGTGCAAGAGGCTGACCATGGATCTTTTCAAGGTCACTTTTGTTACGAGTGATTTTGGTCATTCTTTGTAAGCACTACGAAAGTTGGAGGTCAATGAATATTTAGCAAAGGTAGTTTTAAGATGTTCTAAGATTAAAGATCAACAATGGCGAAAGAAAAAGTTTTTTTTATTGATCTTTTTAGCCTAGGGTTTAGTATCCCCAAGTTTTGCCCTTAAGCTTTATATTTATACATCGAGTTCATGATTATCTACAGAATATATGCACCTTTATCTAGAATATACATCATTGTCTGCTAATTTAAGTAGTAAAAATGAGCAACAGTCGGAGGTTGGCTGGCTTACGGCTTCTGACTGTGCAAGGTCGTCTGGCTTCCTGCTTTCGGCTATACAACGTCATTTGGCTTCCAGCTTCTGGGCATTCCCCTGCTTTGAGGTCTTACTGTTGTACTCCATCTAAGTCTGGGTGAATTCCCATGGCCTAAATTACTTCCAACAGTTTGCCCCTTATTGCGCAGGTTCGATCTGAAGCTGTGGAATAACATGTCTTCCATACGGCTTAGGCATGAAGCCATTAGTTGCTCGACCTTTTTAGTTGTGACTTGTGCCACCTTTATTTTCTATAAGTGTTTGCTNGGAAAGATAAGGAAGGATCTCGAAAAGATTTGGGAGAATCAGGAAAAAAAGGAATATTCCCGCAAGAAGATATGCACGAATCAGGACGGAAAAGCAAATCGAGCCGGCCCACGAGGATCTATAACTGGCGCAAGAACCAAGCACGGTCCTTGGCGCCAACTTGCGCCAGGACC
>OVAN01008079.1:0-18706 GCA_900406275.1 Anastatica hierochuntica | reverse complement strand
CTTTGCCTTTCTCAAAGGCTGAGTATCGACGGGCCATGAGCAGCGGCCAAAAGAGACTACACGAGTGTAGTATGAATCAACAGAGGGTTGAAGAGTCAGACAATGAGATCTGAGAAACAACAAAACAATGACCAGTGAAACACCATAAATGAAACTACACAGACGTAGTAATGGCCATGATCAAGTGAAGGAACAAGTGAAGTAATAAGAGAAGCCACACAACATATCACACCAACGACAGAGGATGATGATCAGAGAATCAGTTTCAGAAACAAGCTAAAGACTGATCGGAATCATCATCTAGCCGTTGGCAAAACAGAACGCAAACCTGCAACCGCAAAATAGAGCAACCAATACAACGAAAAACCAAAGAAGGAGCAGAGTAAACAAAGGTACCGACGATGATCAACGCAAGCCCCGGATCATCGGATGATCGTGAAGAAGCGCTGCGGCTGATCGGATGTTGAGAGGACAGAGCAGGGACCCGAGCGGTGGGAGCGCCGCCAGAAATTCGCCGTCGCGGAGATGCCTAGGGATGATCGCCAATCGCCCTCCAAGATATGCGGAGCGAACTGTTCAAAAACTATGTATATGCTTTCATTTGGTTCTATTATTGATGAGTGAAATAAATTCACCTCACCACCAACTAACATCTTAAAGATATTGCATTCTTGGGTCAAAAATATAGCTATGTTTTATGATTGGGTATGGTGTAAAATCAATACCGAATAAATTTATTTAGTAAAATTTTGTTCGTTTGTGCATGGTGATTTTTTATTTACTAATTTGTTTTAAATTTCTCTGTAAGATTACAAATAGACTAATGTTTATTTTGCTGACTATTGCCTCACCATTGTTTATTAGACAAATGTTTTCATTATTTTGAATGATCCTCAGTCAATTAAACAAAACTTTGGTTTCTTTTCAATCCAATTTAATTAGGAGCATATTCTTTTGGATTGTAAAAGAAGTTAGGAAGAAAATAATGGTGATTACAAAGGTGATTTAAAATATTGTGGTCAATTATAAAAGTAAATTTCTTACTTCTTATTTTTCAAAATTTCACATTTTACCTTCTAAAAAATCAATGTCCACCTGGTTTGTCATTAGAAATAAATTATTTAATTAAAAACAAAAATTTTAAAATACACAAAACCCTAAATAACTTTACATAATAACCAAAATGTCATCTTCTTCAATTTTCTCAACCACCATTCACAACTAAAATTGAAACTCTAAATGCTTATTTTAATGGATGGTTGCACAGACACAAGCCATAAGCTTGCGGAATATATGCTTAGTGGATGGTTCATGGAAAATCTCGGATATACACAGTGGGATGGGATGGTCGCTTTTTTAAGGAAATGGAGCGTGTTCACGAATGGGAGCTCGTAATCAGATTCGACGAATATCGCCTCTTTATTCAGAGCTAGAGGCGTTGATTTGAACGATGCAGAGTATGACCGACTAGTCTGAGGTCCAGGAGTTCGGCACCGATAGTCAATATGTCATCCGTATGATTACTAGCCCTAACGATTGGCCGAATTTCGCGACGGAGCTACGAGAGTTCGAGAGGACGAAGATTGCTTTTCTGGAGTTCAAGTTATCATATGTTCGACGTATTCTGAATTCAAAGGCAGACCTTCTAACTCGTTTAGCTAGACAACATTTAGATATTTTTTCTTGTGTGGGTTGTTCTATTCCGGTGTGGCTCGCCACACCACCTCAAGCTTGAGTAATAGAATAGCCTTTTAGTGTAAAAAATGCTTCTTTTAATGCCGTGTTGAAGCTCTAAAAGCTTCATATTAGTTTCCAAACTTCATATTCTCTCATCTCTCTCCGTTTCAAACCAAAAATCACTATAATTTTCGTTTTTCAAATCAAAAATTTTGAACTTACCATTTCATTGATTCTAGCATACATAATGACTCAAACAACTTTGGTTTCGGTTTTGGGCACTTGGAGAAGCTAAGAGGAACTCAAATCAGATCAAGATAACTCCCAAGCTTCATTTTTCGTCAAGTTGAAAAATTTGCGTTCTATAGAATTAAAGTGAAGTTTGAAACCATGACAAACTTCAGGTGAAATCTGCTAGTCAGAAGTTAGTTTTGTAGTTGAAAAATATTTGAGTAGACTTCATGTGAAGTCTGCACATTTTCTTTGAAAAAAATTATTGCAGACTTCACCCAGAGTCTGCTCTAAAAAGCATGTTAGTTTTATAGGTGACAAAAACTTGATTTTTTTTATAGCAGACTTCACGTGAAACATGCGTCAAAGTGAGGTAAGTTTTGTAGTTTTCCAAAGTTTGACTTGTAGAACAGACTTCACCCAAAGTCTTGACTTCACCCGAAGTCTGCATAGGTTATTTTTGTATTTGACCAAAATCACAAAATATTGACTTTGGGATCAGATTTCACATGAATTTTGCATATTTTTCAAAAAATGAATAGACTTCACTCGAAGTCTATGTAATTTGAGAAGACTTCACATGAAGTCTACAGTTATGAGAAAGTCTCCAACAGACTTCTAGAAAGTTCTAAAGTAGCAGACTTCGCATGAAGTATACTCAAATTACGCAGATTTCGGGTGAAGTCTACTACAAAAATCAATTCTTTTGGCCAAATACAAAACTAACCTGCACAAACTTCTCTCAGAAGTCTGAAACGTTAGTAGACTTTAGGTGAAGTCTACTCACCTTCTAGATTTCTTTGAGAAGTATGCGCGAAAGTTAATGTTTTTGTTAACTACAAAACTAACCGAAGTAGACTTCACCTGAAGTCTATTCCAAAAGTCAAGATTTTGGCCAACTTCCAAAACTAACCTTCTTTTTTGGCAGACTTCAGGTGAAGTTTACTCGAAAGAAATCAAAATTACATAATTAACTCAAATCAAGTCTACTAATAAACTTCATTTGAAGTCTACTCCGAGTAAACTTCATGTGAACTTTACTTTTTGACTTGATTATAAGTCTACTTTGTGTTTTTGGAGTAAACTTCACCGAAGTCTACTTGTCGTTTTAGGAGTAGACTTCACTTGAAGTCTGCTTTACAAATAATTTTTGAAAATGTGCTTTTAAGATGTATACATTTTTTGGATTTTTTGTTCTCTTATGTGTGTTAGTTGTTTTTTATATACCGTCGTGACATCTTTTTGTGTTATCATTATTGGATTATGTATTTTCAAGTTGTTTAGTCATTTTAATGATATTTTTAGACTTCACATGAAGTATGCAAAACAATCTTGATCGGTAATGTACTTAAATATATTTATTGCAGAAAAGTATCAACTTGCATGTTGTTTAAGGTGAATGAATGATGAACGGGTTGTCATGGTATTTTTGCTCATTTGTTGTAATTTCAAATGAAGTTTGCTGAATAAAATTTCTATTGCAGTCGACAACATAACTCTGCTATTGAAATATGTAATTATGTAAGTTAAAATCTTGTTAAGATTATTCTGGTGTTTACTATCTACTACCATTTTGTCATAAGCATATGTGTCTTTTAGGTATAGAAATTTTGGTTATAAGTGGAGATGCTGAAAACATTCCAAGGTAACACATCGGTGTCTGCTATAGAAAATCTGCTACAGAAGTCTTCTATAGAATTTAAAAACTCATTTAAGACATTGTACTCTTAATACTCATTTTCAAATGAAATTTATTTTGTAATGACATAAACTTTTGTGTTTTTTTCTTGTAATGATGAAACTTGGAGAGATGCCATGAACGTTTTGAAGCAGTCGATAGAAGTGTGCAAATAAGTATTTAAGGTCACTGAGTTTTTTTTTTGCCAAAACGACTATCACATCTTAAAAATATTTACACTGCAACATTTCACACATTCACAAGCAATATATAAGCACAAGCACAAAGGACGTGAACAAAACATATAACTGTTACAAAAAGAATAAAAAATACATAAAAATAACAACATATGTTGTCATGTGAAATCTTGAGATATCATCACAAAATTGGGAATCCATGCATCGAGATATCAATCTACACATAAGAAGAAAAAAGCATCATTTTGAAGCTTAAAATTGATGCATAAACAACAAGTTTAACATGTGATAAATTCCCAAAAGAACGGAAGAACCAACCGTTCTCAACTATTGTCTTGATCTAGATTGATACATAACTGAAAAATATAAGAAACAAAGATGAGATTGTTCTTTGCCAATCATCTTGAAGAGCTTATTACGGATTGATAAAGAAAAGTTCATAAATCATTGAGAATTTTCAGACGGTATTGTGAATGTGTGTGTGAGAGAGAAAGAGAGAGAGAGAGAGTGTGAGAGAGAGAGAGTGTGAGTGAGTGAGTGAGAGAGAGAGAGAGAGAGAGAGAGAGAGAGCTTATCTGGAGTAACAGAGGCACAAGCAGGACAATCAAGATGCCATGGCACGATCGGTTTGGATGACGAACAAGAAGAAGCACCATTAAAGGCTGCTACAACAATAACCACAAAACTTCCCTTTAGCAACCATTGTTGAGCATTGCAATTTGAGAATCTAGTAAACGCATTTTGCTGAGAAGAAAATATAAAATGAATTAACATAACCCATTGAGAAACTCAGATGACTCCAGAAAAAAATTACAAAGTTTCACATTTCCATTCAAAATTAGATTGAGGGAAACCTTAATAGAAATTTGGGAGAAAAAATTGAAATCTTTATTTTAAATTGTGAGGAAACAAAGACCAGATTTGAGGAAGTACCTTTGCATACAATGAATCAGAGACCACGAAAACAAAAACGAATCAGAGACCACGTAAAAAACGACGTCAAATTATATAGAGGGGAACCAGAGGCCATTCAGTGAATCGCTCTATTAGGAGAAGAAGCTCCGACAATGGGAAAGGTGAATCAAAGGTGAGAACAAGTGAGAGAAGGAACAAGGAAGGCGGACGTTCCAAGGAAACAAAATGAGAGATTTGGTGGTGTCAGAAAGAAAAATATCAATATCAAATCTAAATTATACAAAAAGGTGTGATGCGACAGTCTGGAAATGAGAGAATGGAGACACCGTTGTTTTTTCATTGATCTGAAACACACATATATATTCAAGTAAATTTTAGGGTTGGTAAATACCTAAGTAGACTTCCTGTTATTTCAAGGTGGCTTCAATCTCTTATGTATCAGTAAGCTTCTGCATTCAGTTAGACTATGTCCATTTTGATTTGTGGGGCGAACTCATAATTGTGATCGTAAAACTCAAGATTTGGAAAGCTGAAGTAGAAAACTAGACAGGGAGAAAGGTGAAATACTTGAGATAAGACAATAGTATGGAGTATACTGATGAAGAGTTCTAGAAGTTATGTGAGGAGCATGTTATTCAGAGACACTTTACAGTTCAGAAAACACCACAATAAAGCGAAGTCTTTTTACAGAATGAAACGTTCGATTGCTGAAAAGGCGAGGTGTTTACGTTTGAATAATGGGCTACCTAAGTAGTTCTAGGAAGAGGCAGTAAACATGACGATATATCTCATTAATAGGTTGTCGAGAAGTTTCTTAGAGGGTAAGGTTGCAGAAGAATTGTGGACTGGGGGTAGATATTTATCTATCTAACTTGAGGGTGTTTAGATGTCCAGCTTATATGCTAGTCTCAAGTGGTGAAATATCAAAACCGGATTCGAAGTCCAAAAATTGCATCTTTCTTGGCTTAAATAAAGGTGCGAAAGACTTCAAGTTGTGGGATCGTGAAGATAAGAAAAGGGTGCTTAGTCGAGATGTCATCTTTGATGAGGATGATATGGTGCAGCAGGCGAGATCAGACCGAATGCATGTGACCATTGGAACTGACATAGATTATGAAGTAGCTCAGGAGGGGTCTAGTGAAGATAGACAAGCAACATTCAACAGTGAGCGATCTGCAGAGAAAGGGCAGAGTAGTGAACAACTATAAGCAAAGGAGAGTATGGTAGATAGCAGACCTAAGCGTGTTATCAAACCTCCAATCATATTTGGGTTTGAAGACATGGTCAAACATGCTCTTGCAGTTCGCACGGATAATCCATCTAGCTTTCAAGAAGCTTTGAATAGCTTGGAGAGAGAAAAAAGGATAGGTGCTATGAAAGAGGACATAATGAGCCTAGAAAAGAATCAAACTTTAGATCTCACTCGTTTACCTAAAGGCAAGAAGTTTATAGGTTTCAAGTGTGTTTTCAAGAAGAAACCTGGAATGTCTGAGAAAGATTACTCACAGAAGAAGGGGGTTGATTATGAAGAGATTTTCTCTCTCGTTTTTAGGCACAATCCAATACGAGTTGTGCTGGGGTTGGTAGCTAATTAGGATTTGCATCTACAGCAGATGGATGTGAAGATATCCTTTCTTCATGGAGATTTGGAGGAAGAGATATTCATGGAGAAACTATAAGGGTTTGTTAAGTCAGGAGAGGAGAAGCTTGTGTGTAGATTGAGGAAGTTTTTATAGGGTCTGAAGTAGGCTCCTAGGTAGTGGTATAAATGGTTTGATTCCTACATGTTGCATATTGACTATCAGAGGTGTGAATATGATTGTTGTGTTTATATGAGGTTTCTTGATGATCATTATCATGTATTTCTACTGCTTTATGTTGATGATATGCTTATTGCTGCTAGCAATATGGAGGATATTGTTTATCTAAAAGGATTGATGAGTGAAGAGTTTGAGATGAAGCATCTTGGTACTGCAAGAAAAGATCCTTGGGATGGAGATTCGTAGAGTTAGGAGCTCTAGGAGATTATGGTCTTCTCAGAAAAGCTACGTTGGCAAGGTGTTAGAAAGGATTGATATGGCTGATGCAAAATCGGTTTCTACACCACTGATGATTCACTTCAGATTTTCAGCATCTCAGAGTCCTACGTGTGATGAAGAGATCAAGGGTATGGCGCGAGTTCCTTATCCTAGCGCAATTGGATGCCTTATGTATGCTATGGTGTGCATCATACTAGATTTGACACAAGCAATTACCTAAGTAAGCAAATATATATCTAACCTAGGAGAGAATATTGGAATTCTATAAAATGGATTCTCATATGCCTCAGAGGTACACTTGACTACGGGCTTATGCTTGAAGATCAAGAATGTGGCTCAAGTGTGGGATATGTTGATTCAATTATGTAGGTGACTTTATAAAATAGAAGGTTTACTACACTGTACGTCTTTACCCTTGCAAGATATCATATATGTTGGAGGTTTGTGGTATAATTTGATGTTGGAATGTATACCACATAAATTGAATACATGACAATGAGAGAGACAACCAAGGAAGTAGTTTGGATTCAGGGACTAGTTTCATAATTGGGTGTTGATCAAGGTGGAGTTCAGCTACACAGTGATAGCTAGAGTGAATTGTGTCTAGCTAAGAATCAGGTGTACCATGCTAGGACGAAACACATAACAATGAGGTTTCACAAGATCATGGAGTTGGTAGCTTCGGTTGAAGTTCTACTAGAGAAGGTGCATACGTCAAAGAATGCAGCTGACATGTTGAAAAAGCCTGTTACATAGGAGAAATTCAAGCATGGATTTGCTCCATATGGTCCATTGCTAGAAGCAAAGGAAGTTCCCCGCAAAGGGTTGATGGGATTAGGAGTTTTGAAGAGATTTTTTGCCAAGTTGGAATTATTTCAAGGTGACTTAAATCCCTTATGTATTTCCAGTAAGCTTCCACATTCAGTTATCTCGTAACTAGCCAAATACAGGTGTTAGAGCTTTGTAATTAGAGGCGGTTTTTTAATGGGCCTAAAGTCCAAATATATGCGGTTTAGGAAGTTGATTTTTTGGGACTATAGATACATGTGTTAGAACTTTGTAATTATTGTTCACACGATCAATAAAGGAAACCCTAAAGGGTGTTTGCCTCAATTAGTTTTTTCTCTGCGATTTTAGCTTCTCTTTAGATTTAACTCGTATATTTCACATCACTTCCAAATGAAATATGCACCCTTAAACCTAAGTAAACTTTACTTGGAGTCTGAAATCGAGCGAAACTAAATTTTAGGCCGAAAATAGAAAGTTCAAGAACTATGAGTGATCTTAGACCGATAGCTTTGTGCAATGTGAGATATAACATTATCTCAAAGATCTTGGTAAATCGGTTCAAGCAGCATTTCTCTACAATTATTTCTTTAAACCAAGTTGCGTTTATTCCTGGGCGACATATTATGGATAATATTATCATTGCTCATGAAAATTTGCATTCTCTAAAATCTAGGAGCAGGTGGGCTAAGTCCTATATGACGGTCAAAAACGATATTTCAGAGGCTTATGACAGAATTGAGTGGAACTTTCTACGGGAAGCAATGATGCGTATGGGTTTAGGTTAAAAGTGGGTACTGTGGATAATGAGTTGTGTAGAATTTTTATCCTTCTCAGCACTTATAAATGCAACACCATATGGTAACATCAAACCGGAGAGAGGGATTAGACAGGGAGATCCGTATATGTTTCTCATTTGCGCAGAGGTATTGTCCCATATGCTCTTCCAAGAAGCAACTAAAAAAAGGTTAAAAGGGATGGAGATCAGTACTGATGGACCAACTATAAACAACTTGATGTTTGCAGATGACGTTCTTTTTTTTTTCTCATACCCATCCTCGTTCGTGTAAATCAATCGTGGCAACTCTAAAGGAGTATGAAAAAATATCAGGGCAAGCTGTAAATCTTAGCAATCTGCTATTACTTTTGGATCTCGAGTACATGAATTTTCAAGATGCAATGTAGACATATTCTCAATATTCATAATGATGTGGGTAATGTGAAATACCTTGGGCTTCCTGAATAAGTTGGTAGAAGAAAGAAAGAAATTTTCAAGTATATTGTGGAGAAAGTGAAACAATGAACCGAGGGGTGGTCTTCTAAATTTTTATCTGAAGCGGGAAAATAGATTCTTGATAAAACGGTGTCATTGGCTCTTCATGTCTTTACGATGAATTTTTTTAAGCTACTTGTGTGTATATGTGAGGAGATAGAAAGACTATTGGCAAATTACTGGTGTAGTAAAGATCAATGCATTGGTTTACTTGTAAGAGATTGGGAATCCTTAAGAAAGAAGGAGGCTTGGAGTTTAGAGATATAGAAAAATTCAACTTAGCAATGTTGGGAAAACAAGTTTGGCGAGTGTTACATGATCCATCAAGACACTAAACTAAGGTGCTCAAAGGAAGATACTTTGCTCAGTCAAACATTCTCTATGCAGTGTTGGGTACCTAACCATCCTTCATGTGGCGATCGTTGCTTGAAGGCAGAGATCTGGTAAAGAAGGGAGTTCGCAGTCTGATTGGTGAAGGTAAAAACACAAATATTTTTGCTTATGCTTGGCTACCTACACACCCACCACGACCACCAAGACGAGTCATGGGTCCTCTGTCGAATGTCAGCTTGATAAATGAGTTAATACTACCTGCAAGAGCTTTATGAAATAATGAGTTGTTGGAAGAAAATATTAATGAGGAAGATGTACATATTATAAAGGGAATGAAGCTTTCTTTGGCAGTGAGTAATGATCTATTAGGCTGGCATTACACAAACCATGGATCATACACCGTAAAATATGCCTATTGGTTAGCCACACATGTAGATCAAGATAAAGTGAATCCTCCCCCAGGATGGCGAGAGAATAGTGAAATTACGAACATCTCCAAAACTGAAGCATTTTTTATGGAGTGTCTTATCTAAAGCAATACCAATAGGAAGTTATCTACAACAGAGAAGAATAGTGAGTAATATCCAATGTAAAAGATGTAGTCGAGCGGATGAAATGGAGAGGAAGCATCTCACAACTAAGAATCCTATCTGATCATATGATCTCATTTGAAGAGAAACTTCAAGAGTATTTTTGAATGCTCACATAAAAGTCGATTGCTGATTCTCTTAAGACACTTACCTTTACGGTCTCCGCAATTAGATACGTGAAATAAGGAAATGGAAGAGTAAGCTTGATCATAATATCTTTGAATAGGTTAAGTGTAATTCAAATAAAGTGGCGGATTGCATGCTCAAACTTCTTTTGAGAGTAAATGCTTTGTTTCAATCTTTTTTCTAAGTACTGAAACTTATTGTATCTTCTCTCTCAGGACTATTTTCGCTCATAAAAAAATCATGTTTGAAGTTTAAAAAAACTCTTTAAAAATCTATTATTAATGTTTATAACTGAGAAAATAAAATAAATTTTTTTTTGTAAATGATATACAAAGCTTCTGTCTTCTACTGCCACTATAGCGAATTCACAAAATCACTTTTACTACAACAATTAATATGTTTCATAATAGAATTTATATATTTTAATTAGAAAACACAAGATAGATAAAGTTTAACATAAAGACCACACTAATTTTATAACAGAACTATAGTGATATATTTTTTCTTCAAAAAATATCATATCTTGTTTTAACATATTTGTTATTTTTTAAATATCAAAATAATCACATAAATCAATAATATAATAATGCTTATAATACCTCTTCAAAAGATGATACCTAAGCAATTTAAAATTCTAAAAAATTGACACCTCATCAAAAAAATTTGAATAATAAATAAAAATCTTTTAGTATTTTACATCAATTAAATTTTAAACATCATTTTTATGTATTTTTTATTTATTTATTTTTAATCCTAAATCTTTAAATTTCTCTAACAGTCATGACGATGAAATACGTTGTTGCGATGAAAAAGAAAAGATAGCTCCTGAACATTTGGTTTGAAAAAGTTAATCAAGTAAATGCAACTTAACACTATCTCTATGGGAAACAAGTGTTGTTTATAACTCTTACTCTTAAAAATTTATGAAAAATGATAAAAAAAAGAAAATTATAAAAAGAATCTAGTAATATTTTATCTAACTAAAGTTGACAACTCGGATATGTTAAATGAAAATTTTTTTGGTTACTATCTTTATCAACATAATTAAAATTTCAGATGATTTGATATTATCTATTCTATTAAAACAGAAGTACCCAAACCTTTTTATGTGTGACTTTTAATGTTAGGGCATCTCTTATGTTTGTAATATTTTTGATTATATATTAATAATGTTACAAAATCAATTTCTATTTAATTAATTCAGAAATTTAAACTAAATTATAATATATTTTGAATATATTTTATATATCCTCTTAATTTACTTATAAATATATTCTTTTTTTTATTGTAAAATGTATTATAAAAATGATTTTCTAACTCTAGATTTTTTAAAATATGAATTAATTCGTGAAAAATTAAAATATAATTATAAATTAAAATTATTTAATTTTATTTTTAACAAAAACTAAAATATATTGGTGCTATATATGTATCTTAAATATAATCTAATATTCAACCAAACAAAAAATTCACCGACATAAATTTTTTAAAATGATTTAAATTTTTAAAATTAATTATTATTTTTATACAATTTTAATTTTTACCACAAATAAAAAAATCATATACTATCATTTACGCCAAAAAACTAAAGCATCTTCAGTTTTTCATAAATATGTTTTCAATTTTATATAAAAATAGAAAACACATTAATATTAAAAAAAATATTTCATCTTTAAAAATATTTAAAATTTAGTAAACTATATATATATATATATATATATATATATAGACTTAATATAAGATTATAAGCACATTTTAAATTGTTACAAGAAAACATAAATAAGAAACATCTGCAAATTAAAAAAGAAAGGTGAAATCAAATATATATGCTTTACTAAATTAAAATGTTATATAAAAATAATTCCGCGTTATAAAAGCATGAGTCCAAAAAAAAATTGAAAAAATCCAAAATACCCAAACATGAACCCGAAACAAATGAAAATATTCGAACTTGAATATAATCCATTTCGGGTATACTCGGATTTTTCTTTAGTTACTAAACCCGAATGGAACCTGAAATATATCTGAACCGAACCCGCCCTGAATTTTAAAAATATTTGAATGAGCCAAAATTTATGCACCCGAAAACCCGAATTTGAATGGATCTGATCCAAACCCGAACCTAAACCAAAAATATTGACAACATATTCTAACATATGAAATATGTGTATTCATAAAATAGATGTATTCATACGCAGATCAATAGTCTGTTTTGTACAAAATTATCACATGACAAACAACTTATATAACATATCAATTTGATTGTTTTGATATTTAAGACCAATGCGAGCAATTGAGATAACTTATAAACAATTAAAAACATGATTAATCGTAAATAAAATTGTGCGGGTCAAATTCTAGTTGATAATTCACAACATAAATATAATCATGTATGTTTCAATTAGAAAAGACATGAACCCTAATTTAAACTGAAAATAAATTTTTTACTTGGTCTTATTCAAATACACTCACATCACATCCAAATGATTGAATATAAATGAAAAATAAAATATAAAGATTTACTTTCTCTAATGTGCATTAACTATGTAAATGTCTTATTATACTTGAACATATCACTAAATTAGTTTTATGTAATGAAATTTGTTACTAAATTTCTCATTTTTATCTTTTTAATTATCTAATAAAATGCTAATTTACTTTCGTTTCGTCGGAATATAACATATATATGACATAAGTGTTAGATAAATTTTTCGAGAATATTTATACTTGAATAAGATTTACAATTCTAACGTTGGTTATATATCTTATCAATATAGTTAGCGTTTTTAATAATAATGTTCGCACTGTGAACTAAAAATATGTAGTTCTACAATACTACAAGTTACATAAATACATTAAATAAACAAAAGATACCAAATTAAAATATGATACAGTCATTTCTTAGTTAATGAATATGTCAAAATCAATAAAAGAAAATAATAAAAATAAATCTGCAACGTAGTGCGGATAAATTGTCTAGTTATTACTACAATTTCTCGCCAAAAATGGATTAAATCCTAGTAGTGCTTAAAACTGTATACCCTTTGATAAAAGAAAGAACTACACTTTTAGGAACTAAAACTCTTGAAAATAGATAAATTCAGGGTTATTATGGCAAAGTTATTCTATACCAAGTGTTAGTTTGATAATAGTGATGGTTAATGACCATCATAGTAAGAATCAAGTTAATATAGATACCTTAATTTCATATTTTCATTTTTACAAAAAAAAATTAGTGAGGTTCAATTCCAACAATATCTTAATTATAAACTTACTGATAAACTCTTTGGAAACATTAATCTAAATTGAAAAAATAGAAATTTGAACATAGTTTACGATTGCGTGTAGATACATTGTTCCATTGCAAAAGTATCTAAATAATTTAGCTGGTTAATCCCAAGTTCTAAGCTTTTGAACAGCGTATTAAACGGTGTGAGACAAGCTGATTAGATAGTGCAGTTTAAATAAGAGAAAGGCATGCTGTAAAATAGGTGTGATTTATATGAAATAACGGTAAAATATAATATGTGGAAGGTAGCATAAATAACAGACGGTGCAAGATAAATGTTTGAATGGTTAAAAATTACAAAATGTGCAATATATTAACTAATTTAAATATTTTGTAAGTTAAAATAGCTAAATATTTTTCAAAAATATATTAGTATAGAAATTACGTACTAAACAATAATAAAGGTGAATTTGGTTTAGTTGTGTAAAAGATAGTTTAATTGTGATAAGTATTTTTTGCTATATTAAATACTTTAGTTATTTTTTTATTTAAATTATTATTTTGGGATGAAAAGCTCTAACCACACAGATTTTCAAATCTCTCTGTAACTCCACAAAGTTTAGAGCTCTTCTCCGAACTACCTATATTAAAAGTATAAATCTAAAACTACCTGAACTAAAGTTCTAAACTCAAAACCACA
Source organism: Anastatica hierochuntica (assembly GCA_900406275.1). Taxonomy (NCBI): domain Eukaryota; kingdom Viridiplantae; phylum Streptophyta; class Magnoliopsida; order Brassicales; family Brassicaceae; genus Anastatica; species Anastatica hierochuntica. The sequence goes on along the minus strand of OVAN01008079.1, from coordinate 4,932 downwards.
CATAAATATGATTTCGCGTTTTAAAATCAATTTTGAAAGAATTCGCGATCGCGATTGCTAAGCCGATTCTTAAATCGCAACAAACCCGATCTTAGAACAAAATAAACTCGATCCGACCCAACCATGGCAGAACTATTTCCCCCAAATCAAATCAAAAACCCTAATTACTCTTGTTGACATCTATTTATGAGGAGATCAAATCTGCAAATCACAATCTCACTCCTTTGCGTTGATTCACGGTTTCTTTCAGATTTTTTTTTCATGAGCTACTTTTTTGCTTTGGTGTTACTTTCATGAGTTGTACTTAATCATCTTATAGGCAAAAACTTGTTTTTCAGCAAGTATCGCTCCTCTCAAGAATGTTAACAGGGGGACCAGTGATGTGAATCATGTGATAGCTTCAAGACTGTATTTTTAGTATCACTTCGAGTAAACTTTTGATCTCAAGCATGGTCGTTGTATGTTGGAGAGAGAGATTACGGTTGACTATTTGAGAGAATGTAAATAAGTGGTAGTATTTTTGTTATTATTATTGTGAAATTTTAACACAAATTCTTAGCTCAATTTCTCCTTCTGATCTCATATTACTTAGAAGTCATTTTGATCATCCTTTTTCATCATGTATGGCAAATTGTCTCCACTTTATTTAGCTTATTCATGGAGTCTCTTTAAAAAAACATGGACTTTGTATTCTCTAAAACCAAATTTCTTATACTTGAATATCTTAAAGTACCCAATACAATACAAGTAGAAGAAAAATGATTAGCGAGGGTTTCCGAGAGATAGAAACAGAGCAGAGTAGTGGGAGATTCACAGACCTAGAAGCCAATCAATTTGACTAATTGACATTAATATTAACACTTAACTAAAATGCATGCAAATTATCGAGACTTTTAAAAACAGTAGCAAACCTTGAAAACCACCATTGACAAATACTCACTCAAAGAAAAAAAAATAAAGCTCCCGAGAGTTTTAAAAACAGAACCAAATATTCTACTACTCATATCCTTATGCTCTTCATCTGCTCTTTTCCTTCTACTCATGTTCATCAATTTTGTCCTTCCACTCATCTTCTAGTCTAGGTTGAGATTTATTGCCTCCACATGTCTGAAAATCAAACCATGCAAAATAATAACAAACCATAAAAATTGAACACGAACATCAATACCAAACAAACATCAATAACATAGGCATAAATCTTTTTATCTTTCTAATGAAACCATGAATTTGATCCGCTTGACCACATATTCCATAATGTATTATGCGTTTAAAGAGTGTTGCTTTTTTCTTCAACGAAGACTCATTTTTCCTTTGATCCTCTTATTTTTTCAGTCTTCTTTGTTTTCTTATGCCCTGGTTGTGGTGGCTCAGGTGGTTCACTCACCAACAGAGAATTTCCACGAGGCCAAAAACGTGAACCTCGTAAAGGTATTATAGAAGAACCGTAAGTACCTCTTCAAAGATTTGTGTGAAACCACTCATATATGGAGTCTTCTACTTGTAGCTTCTTGTTCATAATTACTCCATAAGCATGTTCACACGGAATTCCGATTATCTCCCACTTCCGGCAAGTACAAGTTTTTCATTTCATACTAACCTGATCGGAACAACCGCTAAGGACTACTTCGTACATCCCATTTGTGCTTCAATGCACCTTGTATTATGAAGCTTTATCATGCTCGGCTGCGAGAAATTCATCTATATACGGTGTGCACTTCTCTGTGTGATTGTTTGCCTTCACATATCTCTTAGAAATCCGAACCATAGCTGGTCGACGAATAGTCTCTAACATTGGCACCAATGATTTCTCTCTTGCTTTGACGAGTGTGTTATTATATGAATCCGTTGAATTGTTCTCAACGTCTTCACAATATTTTCCAAGCTTGTAAAAAGCCTTACACCAACTCCTCAGGTTTGACTTGATAACATCTTCATACATACCTAAATCATAACATCTCAACCTATATAGATTCTCTTGATATTCTGTCTCATTGTAACTCTAAGCTAAATTCCAAACAAACGGTTTCATTTGTGCCTTTTTCCATGTCTAGACTTTAAATTTCCATATATGTGTCGCACACGCATCTTATGTTCCATGTTTGGTAGTTCTACTTCTACTACTTTAATCAATCCCTGAATAAAGATCTGTAAAAATTTAACATAAGACTTGAGATACCAACAACTCGGCTCTAACAAAAAGAAGGGAATTTAGACTAGTTTATATACCTTTTGACGATCTGAAACAAGAATATATCCTTCACCGTCTTCTAATTTCAAATCAACTTAAAACTTTTTAACAAACCACATCCAATTTTCAGTAATTTCCACTTGAACCACAACTCATGCTATTGGATATATGCCATTATCTCCATCTCGACCAATAGCAACGAATACTTGGCCTTTCATTCTTGATTTTAAAAAGAATCCATCAACTCCGATAAGTGGACGACATGTCTCTTTCCATGATTTTCTTAGTATGTCAAAGCAAATATATAAGCGGTTGAACACATCTTTACCTTCGTCATTTGTGAAAGTGTCAACTTCCACGCTATAACCCGAATTTGAATTGATTATCTCATTCACATAGTCTCTTATGTGTGAGAATTGTTCCTCATATTCTTTCTCAATCCATTTTAGTGCCTTAAGCCTAGCAGCTTGACACTGAGGTCTTGATGCAGTGATCTTCCATCGTTCCGTAATAATTTCTTTCATTTTCATAGGCATCATATATTGGGGCTCCTCTCTTATTTTGTCAATTAATAATCTAGCAATCACCTGAACCTTTAACATTTCACATCGTCCATTAGGAATGCATGAAAGCACGTCATTAAACACTTTTACCCGCCATTTATTTGTCTTTCCCTCTACCGAGCAATAGATGCGCCATTGACAGCCATCATGCATACCACAATCATAACCAAGCTTTGTTTTATCCCACCTATACTGCTTTATGTTTCAACATGTTTTAAGGACATAGTCCAAAATTGCTTCTTTGAATTCAACAACGTTATAGAAAATTTGGTTTTCATATAACATATCACCACCTCTGTTAATACGATTACATTCTCTAATTTGAACAACCATATCGTCCTCTATTTCGCTATCGTTTTCTAGATACATGTCATGGCGTATTGGACCTTCATCACTAAACCTAGCCACACTATCTTCAATATAAAACTCGTATCTTTCTATTGGATCTTCATCATCAGGTGTATTATCTTTTTCAATTGGTGTTTCACACGGAATTTCAGTTTTTGTTCCAGGCTCAGTCACCAAAACATTCAACCCTTAGTCGTGACCACCTTCACTATCTCTGTTAATCCATAACAGAGAGAAGAGGAGTTAACATTTTGAATATGAAAACAAAGAGGGAAATTGATGCAAAAAATAAAAAACCAAGTGCGAACTGGATATACATAGCTTGATGAAACCCGATTCTAATATAGTGATAAACCAACTTCATTACATAAATTTTCAAATCATGTTTGAAAATCAATTTCTTTAATCACTACCAAGAAACAAATCATTTGCAACCGCAGAAATAGTGACAAAATAGTCGCAAAAGATTGTTTAACGACTATTTTGCGACTAAATCACGTAGTCACAAAAATTTCATCGCAAAAAAGTTTAGTCGCAAAAAAGTCGCTAATTTGTGACTATTTTTTGATAACCTCTTTTCGTCATATATTAGCGACGTTTCTGTGACAGCAAAAAGTGATGCAAATTAATGATTTTTTGTGATTTGATTTAGTGGTTGGATATTAGCGATGCATTTTTGACTCCTACGTAGTCACAAATTAGCAACGTTTTAAAGACTGCTTTTATTGATGCAAATTAAGGACTATGTTATGACTTGTTGGAGGTCACAAGTGTACTCGCAAAGCTGTCACTGATTTGCGACCGTTTTATGACAACTCCAAGTGTCGTATATTATTCAAATTAACGACTGTTTTGTGATGTCTTTTGCGGGTTAGATAGTAGCAACGTTTTAAGGATTTTTCTGTTGATGCATATTAACGACTGTTTTATGATTGTGTGGGGGTCACAAATTTATGGCAGTTTTATGACTTTTTATTAGAATCAAATTAGCAATTATATCGTGACTAAATATTATACACAAAGAACAGAAAATCGTGGCAATTAACAACTTAATTATGACCAAAACATTTAAGAAATTCTGTTTGCAAATTGGTAAATGAACAGAAAACGAATGCTAATTAATATTTATATTAGATTGCAAAATATTTAACATTTAAAAGTATATTTACATAATATATATTGATGTCATTGATTTACCAAAAAACTATAACCAAAAAGACATCAATCACATTTGAAAGTCAAAGTTTTAGTACTGAAGAGGAGAGATCAAGTTTGCAAATCATCTAGTGAGGTTTCTGGAACAGTTGGAGTTATACTTGCGGTAGGCGCTGAGCTTGGGGCTGTTTGCGGAGTTTGAGAATTAATGTATTCCACAAGGTTGAGATCTTTTTGCTTCAGGTAATCAAGAAGCATTCCCATGCTTGACATGGTCGATTTGGCCTCTCTAACCTCCGCAATGCGGCGTTCATTTTCCGAAACTAGCTCTGCTATCTTACTATTGGCAGCTTCAAGTTGAAGCTTCACTTCTGTGAGTGATGATGCAGCAGAGCCTCCATCCCCTTCTGTTTCTTTCCCGACATCAACGGTTTCAACTAGACTGCCAAGTCCAAAGCAGTTGTCTCTACGATCTGTTTCAGTTGACTTGAGACAAGAGCAAAAACAAATGATCTAAACAGATCAGAATCCATATCAACATAAAACTCAGACAACACAGAACTTCACATTTTCTAAAGTTTCTATACACAATCTGAAACAAGTTATATCAGCTAAATAATTTTGTTGGATAAACAAGTTATCATATAAACAATTAAACACCTCATAGCAAACTTATCA
>OVAN01008078.1:0-18706 GCA_900406275.1 Anastatica hierochuntica | reverse complement strand
CAAATAAATAACGAACTTTTTAAAAATGGTCATTTTAATCTCAAACTTGTGTTGACCAAGCCATTTTAGACTCAAAAAAAGTCAACCATTAAATCTAACTAACGTTGATTTTGCCGTTAGCTTAAATGGTTTGGTCAATTAAAGTTTGAGTTTAAAATGACCAATATAAAAAAATTGAGGTTTAAAATGGCCGAAAAAAAGTTGAAGATTTTTTTGGCTTCGATTTGAAAGTTCAGGGTTTTTTTGGTAGTTTTCTCGAATTGAAAAGGATCTTGACTCCATTTTTCAATCTTAAATCAACTTTTAAATGTTGTACAAATCATTTTCTTGTGTTTGTTTTGGAAGAAAGCGTAAGTCTGAAATACTATAGCACAAAGTATGTTGTTTTGATTTATTTTTATTTTCAATATTGTTAGATATTTTTTTGAAAATGTAAAAATAAATTTCGCATATATTACGGATATTGTCCTAATCAATAATGATACATACAAAAAATATATAAAAAGAAAAGAGGAAACACCGTGGATGGTCATAGAAGCAATCCAGGTGTGTGGCTGCCTTTCTTGACTGTTTGGCATTTAATATTTATTTTATTTTATCTGATTGGATTTTTTTGTCAATTATTTTTTGGTCAATTAATGTTTTTGGTCAACTAAAAATTTCTCTTTCGATCTTTGATTAATATTAAAGATGTACTGTTGTTATAGATTACTTCGGACAAAACCACGGACAGACGGAATCTTTCTTTAATAATCAGAATAATAACTTTATTGATAACATTTCCAAAATTACGGATGATAGACTGACGTTCTAATTAACGTATAGTTGCAAAAAAAAACATTTCAGAAATACCAATTTTTCAAATAGGGCTATTTTAATGGAAATCCAAATATACGTGTTTAAAGGGTGTTATTGATTCTATAATTTTAATAAATTTGGATTTCCAAATTAAATCATGTATTATTGGATCAATATTTTAAAATTCATATTAAAATCATATGTTATTGGTTCTATGATTTGAAAATCCATATCAAAATCAAATGTTATTCAATAATTAAGATTTATATATGAATTTGATTTTCAATTGGATTTAAGTGGATTTATAAGTGTTTTAGAAACTAAATTACAAAGGCTCAAATATTGAATTTGAAACATGTATTTTGAAATTGTTATTTTGTTAACCACTATGAAAAATGCCTAACAATTAGGAACCAATAACACATGTCTCGACCTCACTTTGCATATATCACAAACTAAAAGTTTAGAATCCAAGAAAAAAAGTCTACATTCACAAAATCATAAAGTTTTCTAGTCAAAATTCTACTCCACAAAATGAAAAAATGGTTGTTTAACCATCACCATGCATCTTTGAAAAACGTTATTAAGAGAGTTTTTGATATTTTTAAATTTCGATTTCTTATTTTTAAGCATGCACCTCATTTTCCATATAAGACACAAATAAATATTGTATTTGCATGTGTTGGTTTACACAATTTTCTACGAAAACTTTGCCGAACGGATTGTTTTCCCGAAGAAAAAAATTCTTATGAAGAAGAAGAAGAAGGAAGAAAAATGATCTTGAAGAAGTTAATAACAATGATGAAGAAATTTTTCCAATTCAAGATCAACAAAGAGAGCACGCTAACCGGTTGTGGGCAATATAGAATCCTTTGAACACTCATAAACTTACGAACACAAAACTTTGATAAGAATAACTCTCTTATTTATGGAAAACTAACTCAAAAACTCATACAAGATCTCTCTCACACTCTCAAAGCTTTAATCTCAATCTCTCTCACATCCCAACATCATACTCGATGCCCCTTATATATGAGAGTTAATTAATCCCTTCACAATAAGGAAAACACAAAGATATTATCTAGATATCTCCTAGAATAAATCTAATCGTTATCTAAAACTCAAAAGGTAATTAGATAACTTGGGATGCAAGTTTTGTCTTCAAGCTTATCCAACAATCTCCCCCTTAAGCTTGAACTCGATTTCTCTTAAGTCTCATACTCTGATAAGATCTCTCATTTCTTGGAACTTGATCCTCCCAAGTGACTTAGTTAGTATGTCAGCTCGTTGCTCATTTTTGGGAACATGTTCCACTTTCAGTAAACCCTTTTCGACACATTCCCTTATAAAGTGAAAGCGCGTATGAATGTGCTTACTTCTGCCATGAAACAACGAGTTCTTTGTAATGGCAATTGCAGACTTGTTGTCTATTCGTACAACTGTCCTTTCACACGCTGTTCCTAAGATTTCTCCGAGCAAATCTTATAGCCATATTTATTTTCTAGCCGTTTCAGTTCCAGCCATGAACTCAACCTCGCATGATGACAATGCAAATGTTTCCTGCTTCTGAGAACACCAAGTTATCGGACTTTCTCCAAGATAAAACATATGTTCGGTTGTGCTTCTTCCATCATCTGGATCAACATTTTGATTGCTGCCACTGTATCCAACCAATCTGATTCTTCCCAAAATCTTTAAATCGGCGGCACACGATAATCCGAGTGACACAGTGCCTTTCAAATATCTTAAGCACTGTTTCAACGCTGCTCCGTGTGATTCCTTGGGACTCTGCATGTATCTGCTAAGAACTCCAACACAGAAAGACAAATACGGTCTAGTATGTATAAGATACCGAAGGCATCCTATAACTTTCCTGTAACTTGTTGCATCTATGTCCTTTTCGTCCTCTACCTTGGACAGCTTCAGTCTCGGCTCCATAGGTGCTCGCACGGAGTTACACGATTCCATTCCTGACTCTTGAAGGATTCGCAAAGCATACCGACTTTGGTTGAGCGTTATCATCCCTTTCCTTTGCTTTACTTCAATCCGAAGATAATAAGTCAAGAGTCCTAAGTCACTCATCTCGAATTTGGATGACATTTCTTCCTTAAAATCACTAATGATTTTCAAGCTTGTCCCTGTAACAAACAAGTCATCCACATATACAGCAACTAAGAGGAGATTTCCTTTTACCTCTTTCCTAAAAACCGATGGTTCTTTTAGGCATTTGACATATTGAAGTTCTTTAAGTATCTGGTTCAACATGTCGTTCCAAGCTTTGGGAGCTTGTCTCAAACCGTAGAGCGCTTTATTGAGTTTATAGACTTTTTCTTCATGACCTTTTACTTCAAACCCCTCTGGTTGTGTTACATAGACAATTTTCTTTAAATCTCCATGTAGGAATGCTGTCTTTACATCCAAATGGTGAATCTCCCATCCATAGGAAGCTGCAAGATTGACTAACAATCTTATTGTTTCGATTCTTGCCACAAGTGCAAAAACTTCCTCAAAATCTACACTATGTTTTTGCACATAACCTTTTGCAACTAACCGAGCTTTGTATTTGTTTATGCTACCATCTGAGTTTTTCTTAAGCTTGAAGACCCATTTGAGCCCAATCGGTTTGACTCCAACTAGAAGTTCTACGAGGTTCCACAATTTCAACTTATTAATAGAAGCTAACTCATCCTTACACACACTCAACCATCTCTTTTCTCCTTTCGCTTCATCAAAATTCATAGGCTCATTATTTAGACATAACAGTAGCAGTTCTCCTTCTTCCTCGGCCATGAGCACGTAATCATCTAAATATTTTGGTTTAGAAGTTTGCCGTTGCGATCTCCTTATTGTCAAGGAGCCTGCAGCTTGTGTTATGTTCTGACTTTGCGGGTTCTGTTGATTCACACCCTGGCTTGAATCACGATTATCATCATCATCACGATCATTATCACGATCGTCACCTCCTCCATGTTCGATTTCAGTTTCTAAATCACGATGTGATCCTTCAACAATACCATCTTCTTCTTCGTCCTCTGTTTCGAGAGTTACATGCTCTGTTTCTTGTAACCCATGGTTTCCGTATGTCCCAAGTTTAACTCTGAAACTTCGTAATCCTTCATCTCCCTTCTGGCCTGTGTTATTTTTATTCCAATTCCAGCTTCTTGACTCATCAAAGACGACATCTCGGCTAACTGTTATCTTCCGATTTTGAGGGTCGAACATCCTATATGCTTTTTTCCCTGGTTCAGTTCCAAGATGAACCAGTAAACGTGATCTATCATCAAGTTTTTTCAAGTGTGTGGATTCAATCTTCACATAGCCGATACATCCGAATACTCGAAGGTGACTAACATTTGGCTTTCTCTTGAAAAAACCTTCGTAAGGAGTCCGGTCCTGTAAAGATCTCGTGGCTACCCTGTTCAAAAGGTAAGTCGAATGTCGTATAGCTTCGCCCCACAAATAATTAGGAATATCCATGTGTTTTAAGATACTTCTACTCATCTCCATCAATGTTCTATTTCGCCTCTCAACAACTCCGTTTTGTTGAGGAGTATAAGGAGCCGTTAAGTGTCTCTTGATTCCGGAATCTTCACAATATTGGTTAAATTCGTGAGACACAAATTCTCCTCCTCTATCCGTTATGAACACACCTATGCGATTTCCTGATTCTTGTTCCACTATACTCTTGAATCGTTTAAACCTTGTAAACGTGTCACTTTTGTCCTTTTGTAATAATGTCCACATGTATCTTGAGTGGTCATCGATAAGATCAAATATATATTTGTTTCCAGCAGCAGTAGGAGGTGTTATAGGTCCACAAAAATCTCCATGAATGAGTTCTAGAGTTCTTGAGGCACGGTACGTTGTCGCTTGTGGGAATGCCTTCTTTGCGTGCTTACCACACATGCATGAATCACACAGCTCACTCTCGACTTTGATGTTAGGCACGCCGTTGATGAGATTTCTTTGAATCATAGATTTCACCGTCTCACGATTTATGTGTCCCAATCGCGCGTGCCATTGGTTTGACTCCACTCATGTGATTACTTGCTCCATTATCATAGTACCAAATATCATCTTCTCAATACTTTGTTTCGTATTTGCTTGGCACGATTTTTTCTTCATTTAAGTAACTTCTTCATGAATCATGAGTTCTTCGGCGTCTTGTGTGTTATCGTGTTCAGTTTCTTGTACCTCTTGGAGCTTTAATAATCGATCCGGACAGTCCGAGGCATAATGTTCGAGTTTGTCACACCGGTAACAAGTAACTCTGGACGTGTCTCTTCCTCGACCACGTCCTCTTCCTCTGGAAAATCATCCTCCACGTCCTCAAGATCTATTGTCTCCATTGTTTTCTCGGTACGTTTCCTCTGAGTCACGATTTTGAGCTGGAACAAACTCACGACTTGGACCAGAGGCGTACATCAGCTTGGTTTTATCATCGTTAGCTAGCTCTTCTTCATCTTCTTCAGAAATCCGTTCTTCATACGCCTTCAACCGTCCTACGATATCCTCGAATCTAGTGGTCTTTAAGTCAATACTTGTTCCAGTGCAGCTACAATATGGATATATTTCTTTCTGGGCAGGCTTTTAAGGAACTTCTTAACCATCTTTGGCTCATCAATCTCTTCTCCTAAGGCCGAGGATTTAGACAAAAGCTCAGACATTCTTCCAACGAACGAATCTATCGTGTTAGTGTCTCTCATCTTCAATCTATCAAACTCAGCCATGAGAGTTTGTAATCTAGCTTCCTTGACCCTTTCAGGACCTACATGTCTAGCTTTGATAGCCTCCCAAACTTCTTTGGCTTTTCTCAACTCGCCAACTTGAAGGACCAAAGACTCGGGTATTAACTCAAAGAGTAGAGCCATGGCAACATCGTTTTTTCACTGTTTTCATCGCTAGACTCTATAACATCCCACAATTTATGAACCCGTAACCCCACCTTCATCATGGCCCATACAGTGTGGTTTGTGGTGGTTAAGACAGGACACTTGACAGATGTTGGTGGTCCACCATCGGGTGGTCGTTGGTTTGAAGAGCTCGCAACACCAGCTGGTGTTATTTCGGACATGACTTCCTTAAAACAATGATCAGATCTTTCGTCGTTAACGGTTTAGCTGTAACAGAGAGCTAGTGATTAACGCCGGTGAAGTTTCTCTGTTTTTCAAGAAGAAACCAGAGATCTGAAAGAGCTTCTTAATGTTGAAGGATTCGAGTAGGATCTCTAAGCAATTAAGCTCTGATACCAATTATAGAATCCTTTGAACACTTAGAAACTTAAGAACACAAAACTTTGATAAGAATAACTCTCTTATTTATGAGAAAATTAACTCAAAAACTCATACAAGATCTCTCTCACACTCTCAAAGCTTTAATCTCAATCTCTCTCACATCCCAACATCATACTCGATGCCCCTTATATATGAGAGTTAACTAATCCCTTCACAATAAGGAAAACACAAAGATATTATCTAGATATCTCCTAGAATAAATCTACTCCTTATCTAAAACTCAAAAGGTAATTAGATAACTTGGGATGTAAGTTTTGTCTTCAAGCTTATCCAAGGCAACCATTGCAGCTGATATGTTGAGAGATTTTATACGATGATAGACCAAAAAACTAAAATTTTATTTATCTTTATATTTATTTCATCTTTTATCATAAGATTAATATTATAAATTTAAAATTCATTTTTTTAAAAAGTTCATCAGTTTGAATTTTGAAATCCATTTGTTTAGATTATGAAATCCACTAGTATGATTTTGAAATCTTTAGATTTGTGAAGAAAAATCAAAATCTACTAAAATGTTCAAATCCTTTAAAATCATAAAACCAATAACCCCCACTAAATTTTTTTTTTTTGGTCAACGTACATGTTTAAATTATTATTTTTATTAATATAGATGATCAGGTTCAATTAAGGATAAACATTCATATATAAACTAGAGTTTAAACCATGCGACCGCGCGTTTATCATTTTAGTTTTTAATATTTATTTTACGACTGATCATGTTCTTATTTTTTTGTAAGTTATGTCGGGTGCTTATATCGGTTTTGATCAAAATAATTAAATTGATATATTAGATAAGCCATTTGTCATTTGATAAATTTGAGCAAAACGACTATTGATTCTGTATATGAATCTATTTTTGAATACACATGTTTGAAAGATTAGAATATAATATATTTTTCAATTTTATATGAGTAAATTAAAATTTATTAATACTAATTTAAATATTTTCTCTTTTTTTGTCAATAAATATTTTCAATTATAATATTTCATTTTTAAAATAATTTTATTTGAAAATATAAGTTTGTGTTATTCTTGTCATAAAAATATGCGTTATTTTATATACACAATCTATAAAATCGTTAGGGTATTAATTTATTTAATTATATTTATCTTTTAGATTAATAATTTAATTATACAATGTACGATGAGAATTTTATAATTTTTCTTTAAATTTAAAATTTATCATAATATTAATTTTAATTATATTTTAACAATATTTACATATTCAAATGTTTAAAATGTAAAATAAAAAGATTTAATGAAATTTTGTTGCAATTAAAAATAAAATATATAGTTATTTTCCAAATGAAAGATATGAAAAGATATTAGGATTTGTTAAAATTTTAGTTAGTTAATTAAAATTAATTTGACGTTTTTATCCTTAATGAAATATTAAATTCTAATCGCAAATTATGTAAATCATACATGAACCAAATGCTATTTTTAAAGGGTACTTCAATTTTGATAGTATAGATATGTTTTATTCGGATATTGAATACAACGGGCTTTTATTATTGTATTTTTATAAAATTAGTTTTTTCTTATTTCGAATACATTTTTGTCATTTTTTCATTTTCTAGAAGTACCAATTTTCTTTGGACATTGTTTAATGCTTTATAACTCTTTTTAGATAAAATTATGTGTAAAAAAGTTAAAACATATATACATAATGGTGCATTATTATGAATAAAAAATTTATACTCAGAGAAAAAATAGGCTACACGACCAAATGATAACTTAGATAAGAAGTAAGACAGTGGTAAAGAAATGAAGTTTGTATTAATTATCGAAATGATAAATACAAACGAAGAAAGAACTGAGACGATTAAATTTGAAGAGCTTGTAATACAATGTAGATGTCTAGAAATTGATCTCCACAAACTAAGATAATCCTAATCTTTAACTAGTCCTACGTTAGATGCTAACAACCCCGCAATGTAGAGGATTACAAGCTCAAACTTGACCACGAAAACTTCGAAAAAGGTGGTTGAGCGGCGTGACATGTATTTGATGCCTTCTTGTTGAATCAATCAAATTCGGACCTCGCCTCCGTCTTCTAGTCGATATAATGTCATCAGGTCCAATCTTGATTCTCTATTCTTCACACTTGTGCCAGTTCCAAAATTTAGGTTCTTAAAATGAATACCCATTAATAGGCCTCCATGTCAGATCCTATCCACACCATATCTAGTATCAACATTTACCCTCCAGTCCTTTAAATGCAATTAAACTAAACTTGAAAGCCAGAGAGGAAACTTCAGTTAGCAGGAACAATCACCCCGAGCGACATATTCCTCGACCGAAGAAATAACAAAAAATTACTACAAATATTTGTACAGGCCTCCAACCGTCATATCTTAATTTGAATCTACGGTCGAAATCGAGGTGACGTCAAATCCTCGAAATATTATTTAACAAGATTTTGTAATCTTTCAAATGAATGATTGAGATTCGGCTGATTTGATAGAATTATGCGATCTCAATAACAACAGTAATTATTGTATAAATGACTCAACCTCTCATTATCACCACATTTCCTCAACTTGACTCAAGGTAACTCTTTTTATTCCTATTTACTAAAATCTGTCCTCCTCTTTGCTTTTACTTAGGGTTTTTAGATTTCTTTAGCAATTTTTGACTATAATCGCTTCAATCTCCCAAGCTTTCACTAGTTGAACCCTTGTGAGAATTCTAGCCCCGTCTCTGGCAAAGAAATTTTTCCATCATAGTCCGATACCATGGTGGGGGATATTTCAACATCTTTCGGAGGCGATTCATGTTCTTTGAGTTCGTATGTCTAGAAAGATGGAGTCCCCAGAGACTGTCACACTCATATGTTGTTGTGCTTACAAGATGTTCTTCGACAAATACGATCTAACATCTCCCATTTTAAGGTTCTTTTTCGATACCCTGGCATTTATGGAGATTGTGTTTCCACATATGTTCCCTAACTTTTCCTACTACATGGTATGGCTATTGGTTCGAGCATGAGAGAAAATGATTATACTTAACTTCTAGAGGCTGATGTCTTTGGTTCAACCAAAGAAAAACACTGGAATATTATCTTTCGCCTCACCCTGGGTGGAAGATTCTTGAAATCTTTCCAAGACGTGATGACGAACAGGCTAGAAAACGTTTCTTTTTTTAAATTCGACCAAATTTCGGTTTAAAATTTTGATTTCAATTGATTACAACAAACTTGGTATGATACATTGGTTAGGGTTTAGAATGCATTTCATTATGAAGCCCTCCTTTATCTTTGAATTTAGTTTTAATGTTTACTTTTAGTTTGATTTATCAGATTCATCGAACTTGCTTGATAAAGAAGAAGTAACAAACCTCGCATCAAATATAAGTACAAAAAGGATTTAGTGGACCAGTATATATCTCATCGGCTAAAAGATGCTCTTAACATTCCTCCTCACCAATTAGCACAGTGATCCCAAATTCTCCTCAACTAGTACCATCGTCACTACCTCTTTTTTGAACTAAGGCATATAACTTTGCAAAGCCTCCATTGAAGTTGGTGGAACTTTCGTCTCTTAATGATATTGTTTGCATATAATCAAACCACTGCAGGTGAGTCTTGTGCCCACTAGTATTTCTACTACAAGCAATATCCCTCCTAATGAGAAGATGAAAAGGAAACCTTCATACCGTCAATATGGTAAGACTTCAATAGGAGACTTAAGCGAAATCCACACAATGTATGTGACCTCAGCTATTAGTGAGGCCTTGAATACATCTGTTACTTACGCGAAAAAGGTCACTATTTTCCCTGACGATTATGTTTTCCGTGTCTAAGGAATGGAGGTTGTTCCCTTTGATGAGATCGTGCATGTTGCTTTAAAGTCAAATGGGTGAAGAATCTCAAAGAACTTCAATGATGGGACATAGCACATGCCATTGAGTAAGAGACCTCATGATGAGAAAGATCGTGGTACTCGTTATGGGGTCCAACCACCAAACGGGCGTTGCAACTCTTCAATTTATCGTAGCTCTAGTGGTAGTCGCCCCTTTATTTGGGAGTTTTGGTATAACAAAGATGCACCGATCACAAGTGATCCAACGAGAATTATCCATTTGCTCAAACACTTTAAGGCGCCTTGATGTCATCTTCCCGCTTAAAAACATAACATGCACCAAGGTTTAAACTAACATGATGGATAATTGGTAGCGTTAACAACCAGCTGACCCAAGACAAGGCTAAAACTTCTGAGGATGGAGAGAGAAAAGCTAAAAGTATCTATGAGCTTTCAAATCAACTCATAAGATCTAAATCAACAAAAACTACTATGGCATCTCATGCCGATGTTGTAGCGAAGTGCTGCGAGGAGGTTCAAACAAAGCTACGTGTGGATGGGAAGGCTAAAAAAGAAAATTTTAAGTATATGTTGGAGGCACTCATAGAAGCCAAAGATGAGAGGGTGAAGAGAGGAGAAGAGACCAACTATCTGATCAAGTTTTAAGAGGTGACTGCAATCCTCGACCTTCTAAAGGACTTCGTGGAAGAAAAGATTACTATCCCAACGAAGCGAGAGAAGCTGAAAGGAATGTTGATCTAGTCTGAAGATACTTTGAAGGCAATCGATGTTTCGGACTTCACGCTGAGGAAGTTTGATCTTCCTCAAAAATCTGAAGGGTCAGTTGAGCCAGTATATGCAAACTCCAGGGTTTTGTTGGGGTGGATGATAGCTATGGTTTTCACCCAAGAAATCATTGCAAGCGTACAGTTGAGCACGTTGTAGTGGTTCGGGATCGAATCCACAAAGACCAAAGATCACAGAAAAAACTATGAATCACACGCACATGCTAAGAAGAAAAATAAGAGTTGTAAAAGATGCAGTAAATCGGGAAAGGTTAACTAAAGCAATGAAACAAGTTGATTGTAAATCAATTAGGAAAAGCGATGGGCACATGGTGTTCTCAGGGAACTCATTTCATCAGGATTTCAGGTTTGTTATCAGGAAGCGATGAGCACATGGTGTTCTCAGGGAACTCATTTCATCAGGATTTCAGGTTTGTTATCAGGGAAACATTTAAGGGTCATCTTGAACTCAGTTCACAAGATTATAATTAACCTACTTCTGTAGTGCTAACTATCTATGTTTAAGGATCCTAGACACTAACTTCTGTTGAGTTTTGAATCCTAAATATGCATTCTAAACAGGATTGAATTCTTCACAAATTTCTTATACATCAATTTCCAGTAGGCAATTTGCTCATTTATCTTTCTTTCAGGCATTTAATCAAACACTTGCGGTGCGTTAAACAACTTAAGTTCATAAACTACGTGATTAAGCCAATTTAAGCATTAAGAGGAAAGATAAACAAAGATCAATTGATAATTCTCCGATCTAACAACCTAACAATCACATATTCATGACATCCCCGTATGAGAAACCTTAAACCCAACTAGAAGACTACTCACTCATAGTCAAAGAACTATCACAAAAGAATTCAAAGGAAAACATGTTGCAATTGGAATTGAAAGAGTGAAAGGGTTCAAAAATCTTCTCCAAAACGAAGTAGAGGTATAAATCCGTCTCTCTTAGGTTACAAAGCTCTATGTTTGCTCAAAATCTCAGAAAAACAACAAAATGGAAGATTGGGCTCGAGTCTAAGTATTAAACATGTGATTTGGATCTCAAATTTCGATTTGGTTCAAGAGAAATATGTTATGCGTCGTGACAAGGAGTGGCCGTTCCCTTAGTATGGAGCGGTTGATCCTTATCCATTTGATTGGATCTTCATTTCTTGACGCTCCCTCCAGGCTTGTGAATCTCATCCAATATGTGATCTTTTCTACGTAATCAAACCTATTACCTGTAAAAACAATAAAGAACACAAAACCACTCCAAAGAGAACCAAATACATATTAAATCACCATATATCTCGAATAAAACCACAGTAAAATCTCATAAAATATGAGTACATCAAAGTTCCCATACTTGAGTCGTTGCTTGTTCTGAAGTAAAGGAAACGAAAATTAAGTCAAAGGGAAAAGAAGTTTGAAAACGATGGACCTCTGTACTTTCAGTAGACGTTACTTTGCACCAAAATCACTGACCACATAAACCTTAGACAGTCAGAACATTCTCCCAAAGAATCCCTGCAAGACCTCCCAAGCCCATCCATACTTCAAACTGTGCTCATACAAGCCTAGCATCCATGATATTAACTATCTACATTCATTCATAAAGACGTGAAACTTTTTCACCAGAGAACTCTACATCAGGAAGTACGGGAAAGGTAAAAGAAGTGGCTTTTAGTGTAAGGCTAAAAGTGTTTTGGAGTTTAAAACAAAATTGCACTAGGAAACAAGACATTATGCAAAATCGCATGAGAGAAAGAGCATATATGATAATAATGGCCCCTAACTACCCAAATATAAACCACTAACTCGTAACAAATAAATCATGTGCAAACTTCAGGGTGAAATAAACAACAAGATAGCAAATGAGTACTGATTTCCTACCTAAATATAAATAAAATGACAAGAATTTTCGTTTTTGGTTTTTTTTTCGAAACAAAAATAACAACGAAAATACGGTGAAAATCAACATTACACAAATATTTTTAATAAACAGAACACTCGTACAAAACGAAAAATTGCAACATATCCATCTCAACATCTAAAATACCCAACACCAACTAAATAGACATACATGACCATGTCTAAACCACCTAAAATGTTCAATCTTACCTGAGTAATCAAAAGGATCATGTCTACCCTATTCTCTCCATTGTTTTTGCACATACGTGCTCATAAGATGAAAGAGAAATGCATGGAGATTCAAATGAGATAGGGTGAAGGTGTGGTCCCAGATTAAAAAGGAGTTTGGTTACTCAGGATTACTGAAAAAGGGTGGAAGAAAATGGGGATGTAATCCTGAATGATTGGTGTGAATTCCTGATTTCAAGTTCCTACTTCAAAGCGATGAAGTTCGTTAGTAGTTCAGATAAACAAAGTTAAAACAATTCTGACAAGGATTTGAGTTCCAGAGCTTTCTGGCGGGTTTGGTCTTGAGGTTTTCCAGTTTACCTACACTAAAAGCTCAAGTGAAATGGTCAATATGAATAGAAATGAAGATGACCCACAAAGAAAATGGTCTAACAATCATCATAAGGCACCATAATCCATAGGACTGGCTCAATCAAACACGCAAAACTGACTCAAAAGAAACACATCAAAAGAAAAGAAAAAGCATAAGTAACCTCCCCCAGACTTATCTCACATTGTCTCGGTGTGAAACAAATCTAGAGAAGGGATAAGTACAAATAGATAGAATAAATCCAAATAAGCATGAAAATAAAAAGAAAAAGAAAAAGAACAGAAAAGTCTACTGTGTGGGTCTGGATCTAGATCCACTGGCTCTGGTCCGCGGACGCCTGCCTGTCTCAATGAACTCACGGTCTGCGTGCACCTTGGAGCGCTGCTTGCTCCGACTGGCCTCCTCTCTCCCATTCTTGTGTTCATCGCATGTATATTGTGTTTTGGCGACAAGGAGCGGCCGCTCCGTACAGAGGGAGCGGTCAATCCTTGTCTATCTGCCCAAAAGAAATTGCAAGTCTCGCAAATTGACAAGGAGCGGGCGCTTCTTGGACAAGGATGCTTGTCTGTCTATCAAGATTTTTGCATTTTTTGCATCCAAAACCCAAAAACACACAGAGAAACCAAAAACAAAAATGAAAAACATCAAAAATCTAACTAAATGAAAAAGCTACCTAGTGGGTTGCCTCCCACTTAGCACTTGTTTAAAGTCACAAGGCTGACTGTAATGCCATCAGATAGTGGGTGGATCCGTCAAAGGAATTCACATTCCTTCTTCGGGTGGCGCGTCTGCAAAGTATGGTTTTAATCTTTGACCATTTAAAGTGAATCTCCGTCCGTTGTCTTCAAGAACAACAACTCCATATAATCGCAATTCAGTGATTGTGAACGGTCTCAACCAACACGATTTGAGCTTTTCTGCAAACAACTTTAAAACGTGAGTTAAATAGAAGTACCTGATCTCCTGCAACGAAGTGGCGTGGAATGATCCTCTTATCATGTAATGCCTTTGTCCTTTCCTTGTAGATCCTAGTGTTCTCATAGGCATTTAAGCGTATCTCGTCGAGTTTGTTGATCTGAATCATCTGTTTCTCAGCTGCTGGCTTGATGTCGAAATCCATAAATTTGGTAGCCCATAATCCGCTGTACTCCAACTCAACAGGAAAGTGACAAGGGTGTCTTGTATGTAGTGCGTTATGGCCATAAAGCTTCATCGAGCTTCATAGTCCAATCTTTTCGCGCCTTGCCAACTATCTTCTCCAGGATTATCTTGATCTCTCGGTTGAAAATCTGTACTTGACCACTGGTTTGAGGATGATAAGGTGTAGCCACCTTATGGAAAACTTCGTGCTTCTTCAACATACTCCCAAACAACTTGTTGATGAAGTGAGATCCGCCATCACTAATGACAACTCTGGGAACTCCGAATCGCGAGAAGATCACTGATGTAAACATCTTCAAGATTACCTTGGCATCATTTGTAGGGTCGGCCAACGCCTCAACCCATTTGAAAAAATACTCCACAACAACCAAGATGTATTAATTTCAATAAGACGGTGGGAATGGTCCCATGAAATCAATATCCAATACAACGAATACCTCAACTTCCAAGATGAAACTCTCAGGCATCTCGTTCCTCTTACTGATATTTCCCTTTCTCTGATAGGCATCACACTTGAAAACAAAATCATGGGCGTTTTTGAACATAGAAGGCCCCTAGAAGCCTGCTTGTAGTACCTTCAAAATTGTCTTGGAGGTATCAAAGTGTCCATCGTACTCTGAATCATGCCAATGATAAAGAATACCATGCACCTCTGACTCTAGAATGTACCTCCGAAAAAGTTCATCAGAACATCTCTTGTAGAGAAAAGGATCATCCCAGAAATAATGTTTGATGTCTCTGAGGAACTTCTTCTTCGCATATCCTGCGAAATTTGGTGGCCCTACTTCAGCACACAGATAATTCGTGAAGTATGTGAACCAAGGAATCTCATCATGAATCTGTCTAATGGTGAAAAACATCTGCTCCATCTAAATACTCATCCTCTAGTAAGGAGAGCACGTAGAAATTCTCCTCTGGAAGACTATCATCAAATGAAGTCTGAGCCTCTACTCGTAGACGAGATAGGTGATCAGCAACACCATTCTCGATGCCCCATTTATCCCAAATGTCCAGATCAAATTCTTGTAACAACAATATCCATCTCAACAGTCTTGGTTTAACATCCTTTTTAGAAATAAGATACCTCAAAGCCGCATGACCAATGTGAATAATGACTTTTGATCCCACCAAAATACTGTCTGAACTTCTCGAATGCATAAACCACAACCAACAACTCCTTTTCTATAGTTGCATACTTGATATGAGTGTCATCAAGTGTTCTGCTAGCATAGTAAATCATATGAAGCTTCTTATCCTTCCTCTGACCTAACACTACTCCTACTGTGTAGTCACTGGTGTCACACCTCGAAAATCAAATCGCAATCCGGTGGCTGTAAAATTGGAGTACTGACAAGTGCTTCCTTGATTATCTGAAAAGCTGACAAACAATCAAAATCAAAATCAATCTTCACATCCTTACAGAGAAGGCGAGTCAGAGGTATGGAAATCTTAGAAAAGTCCCTAATGAACCGTCTGTATAAACCCGCATGCCCAAGGAAGTTGCGAATATCTTTGACAGAAGTAGGGGCTGCAGACTTGTCATAACCTCGATTTGGGCTTTGTATACTTCGATACCTTTCTCTGAAATCCTGTGACCAAGAACAATTCTATCCTGCACCATGAAGTGACACTTCTCCTAGTTTAAAACCAGATGCTTCTCTTCACATCGTTCTAAAACCCTGCAAAGGTTAGATAAAAAATTAGAGAACAAAGAACCATATATAGAGAAACCATCCATAAAAGCTTCCATGATATCTTCAATTAAATCAGTAGAAATAGACATCATGCAGCGTTGTAAGGTCGCTGGTGCATTGCATAGCCCAAATGGCATCCTCCGGTAAGCATACGTCCCGTCGGGACACGTGAATGTGGTCTTCTGCTAGCCCGCTGCTTGATGTGTCAGTATTTTAGTGGTTTTTACTACGGTTTTTAAACGAGAATTATGTTTTTTAGTATGTATTCGGATCCTTTTGGCGCAGATTCGTGTCCTTTGTTATTTTTACAAGAATCGAGCTTGAATGTGCGAAAAGAATGCATTTTGGGTGGATTTCAAGCGTCGAAGGAAGTGNAGGAAGTGTTATGAAAAGCTGGAAAAATACCCAGAAATTTGGACAAGGATCGACCGATCCATGTCTATGGATCGATCGATCCCTATCTCGTTTTGCGGACCGATTTTACGAAGAACCAGACCGAACTTATTTCGAACCTGATTACTATCAAAGGACCTAAGCTCGTGTTTTACCTTTCTTGATGCACTTTTACAGACTTTTAGAGAGCAAAGATTGATTTTGTAACCTAGGGAGAAGAAGCTTCTTTGTTCTTCAATTCGAGAAGTTTTCGAAATCCTTTTTCTCTTGTTTTTGCTTAATATAATCATGTCTCTCTTGAATTTGATCTGTGTTTTTGCAATTACCATGAGTGAATAGTCTGATCATTGGGTTTAGGGATTCTCACATAGGGATTCATGAATTTTTGATGTACAATCGCATGATTAGGGATTTAATCTATTGGATCTTCATCTGTGACTGTTCGTAATACATGAAATTAAACTAATCACTTAGTTTCTGAACTTAGGTAATTTAACGCTTGGAAAGTGTTTGTTTAAATGCTTGAAAGAATCTTAGATGAGCAATTCTTTTTAAACCAATGGAAGTTGATGTTTAAGTGAATTGTGAACATATCGAACCTATTAGTAATGCATGATTAGAAATTGAGAGTCAACGGAAGTTAGTCTCGAGATTTCTAATGCATAGGGCGCTGATACTACGGAAGTAGATAAGTTCTACATTAGTGTTTGAGTTCAAGACGATTAGATTAGTTCTACATTAGTGTTTGAGTTCTAATGCATAGGGCACTGATACTACAGAAGTAGATCGGTTCTACATTAGTGTTTGAGTTCAAGACGATTTATAACTTGTTCCCTAGTCTGATATTTGAACTATCAATGAATCATTTCCCTGAGAATACCCGATGTTCAACACTTCTTTGATTGGTTTACAACTCTTTCGTTGCTCCCTGCTTTCTTTGTTCTTTAGATTTTGATATTTGCATCATCTACGAAACTTCTTTTTAGCTTTAGCCCTCTGTTTGATTCTACATTCTTCGTGCTATCTTTGGTCTCTGTGGATTCCATCTCGAACCACTACAACGTACATCTGTGCGCTTGCAGTGTTATCTCAGGCAAAAAACCCGAGCTATCAATGAGGTCTTCTGCTAGCCCCGCCGGATGGATGAGAATCTGTACAAAACCCGTATAGCCATTAAGAAAACAATAGTAAGGATGATTGGCAAGTCTTTTAAGCATTTTATCAATAAAAGGAAGAGGAAAGTGATCCTTTTCGTGGCTGAGTTCAGTTTTTTATAGTCTATGCACATCATGTGGCCTGTGATTGTCCTGGTGGGTATGAGCTCATTCTTTTCATTGGTGATGATGGTGATCCCATCTTTCTTGGGTACTACATGGACTGCACTCACCGAGGTGCTCCTATGTATACATAGATCTTGGGAAATACTTGTGATATCATCTAAAAGAGTACTCCAATGATTTCTATACTTTCAAAAATTTCAAAATCTCTTTCTTGACAACTTCCATCAGCTTTGAATTGAGTCTCCTTTGATGTTCAATAGAAGTCTTGGATTCATCCTACAAGTGGATCCTATGTATACAGAGATCTTGGGAAATACTTGTGATATCATCTAAAAGAGTACTCCAATGATTTCTATACTTTCAAAATTTTGAAAGAAGCAAAGAGGTCTCAACATTATTTAGGTTAGCATTGATAATCACTGGGTACGTATAATTGAGACCTAAGAAAACGTACCTCAGTCCTGTAGGCAATGACTTGAGATCGAGCTTTGGAGCTTTCAGCTCGCTCTAATAAGACTTTGAACTCATCGCCAATGATGTAGATGTCGTAGGAGATGGCTCCTCGAGCTTGATGTATGCGAGTTTTTTTTGTATTGTTGGTGCCGAGTCCAGCAACACGACAACCTCATATGTATCTTCATTTAGAAACCCATACTCACTCTCAATAGCAACTCGTAGTGGGTCCTCTGTGTACAACTCTTCAAAAGATTCCTCAATCACATATGTAAGTGTGTTGATGATGGCTCAGGTTTTCACCCAAGAAATCACTGCAAGCGTACAGTTAGTACGTTGTAGTGGTTCGGGTATCGAATCCACAAAGACCAAAGTGTGCTAAGAACTTTCAGATCAATTACGGGCTAAGACGGAAAAGAAAGTTTGGAAGTTGGAAACTAATTTCGTAAATAAAGAAGAAAGCAATGCAAACAAAGTTGTAAATCAATTTGGGAAGAAGCTAGGCATAGGCTAGGCATAGGGTGTTCATCAGGATTATAGATTGTTTAAGGGGAAGCTATTAAGGACCATCTCAG